>JAKSZP010012205.1:0-88678 GCA_022478985.1 Massospora cicadina
CTAGGAGAATTAGAATATCCTTAGCTTTGGTTTCTAATATGAGATTTTCAGGAGGTTTACCCACATCATAATGGATATCATAAGCTGCAATACGCTAAAGATCCTGAACTTTACATTGACTCTGAGTGTCATGATGATTCCTCAAGGGTAAATAGCGATACTGCCACCAACAACTGTTATCACGGTAACTTCATCCCCTTTACAGCCCAGATAAATACCCTGGGTTATGACCTCTCCATTGTCTCTCCCCTTCTTTAGATCCTGTTGGTGAAGAAGTTTAAAAAATTCGCCCCTACTCCAACTAACGTCAAAAGTTACCTCCTTGACGTTGTCTTGTAATCACTGTCTTCTGTCCTAAAAGTATTGATCTTCTGGACAAAATTGATGCTAAAACGGCTTCATCTGTCAGGCAAACAGCAATTTATTTTTACACCGTCCTGACAGCCTGAGTGGCAAAGCACTCAAACAGCAAACATGAATGCCAGAGGCACTGCTGCTGGTAAAACAGTAATGGAAAAAGTAAGGAGTTCCACCAATTAGTTTACGTGAGCCATAATCGCATATAGGCACCTAGCAAAATACCAGATAAAAATGGCCATAATCCTGAGGGTTGTTGTAATAACAGCGGATAGGGCGGTTTAAATTTCACCATAAAAACTGAAATTGGAGAAGGGGCTTTATTGGAAAGATAAAAGAAGAAAATTGATCAACAATTTTCCCAGTGCAATGCATTTGATTAAATAGTGTTCAATTGATAATAGGTCAAAGAAGAGATTGGGTCCCTCAAATTTAACCTAACCCAGAATTTTTTGGGGGGAAGGGGCGGATACTTTCAATAGGAACTGACATTGAAGGATTTGGCAGCAGGCTGAACAATTAAAATTCAACTTCAAACGCCTAGACTGAGGCTCAACTGCGTTTTCATTGGTTGGAGTGACAGCTTCTGGCCCAATGAGCAAAGGAATTCCCAAAGGCCACCCCTCATTTGGGTGGTCCCAATTGGTTGGAAACGGGTTTGGGATGCCCAACCCATCCATTCCCGGTTGCTGAGGCATTTGTTTGGTCAAATGTTTTACATCAGTCACAACTAACAAAGAATGTGATAGGGGTTTTGAAATGTCTGCAATCATACATAAAGATACCATCTGCACATCGGTATCATCCCTGATGATTTCTAAGAGGTGCTTTGCATCAAAAATAGTACTGCTCATTGTGTCAAAACTGTCAGCGATTCCAGCTAATAACTTGATACTTGTCTCTATTTAACTATATATTTTCCAATCATTGGGTTTTAATCCCATAAGTTTCAGAACTTTCAACTTTGATTTGGTAATCTCTGCACAGATTTCCTCAATTCAGCTGACAAGTTTGGATGAGGTGAGTGCAGGTACCAGAAGAGGAATTTTAAAAGGGATGGCTGCTACCCAATGCTCATCTACCACATGGGTGAGATCGCCCTGGGTGACGAGGGGTACAGCTGCCCTCTTAGGACCCTTCTTGTTTGGGAATGGAAATATTGCCTGTTCTATTCAAAGGGGACGTTCCCCTAGATTTACATCATCAAGCGATTATTCTAAAAAAGGATAGGGTGATTTAGATAAATAATTAAATTTTGGTTTCTTCTGGCCTGCATTATCGCATGATATGGGAACATTTTGATTCTCACACCTTAGCCATCCTGGAATAATGAAGTTTACCAACCTGATTATACATGGATATGACTGAAATGTTCTAATGAAGTACATTCCCTCTTTGTTAGAGGGCTGCTTGACTCGCGCCCATTTTAGATCATTATGGACAGGTTGAGATAGTCTCCTAAACCCCTGAAACAAGCAGAAGTCCAATGGACCTCAATCTCATTGGATTCTATTGTAATATTGCCAACTTCTTAGGTTTTGACGTGGTCATAATGTGTGGTAGAATAATTCATAAAATACTTCATATTTATCCCCTACTTGATGACAACTACACCCAATGATATGGCGCGGCTGTTTGAGTTCCATGTCTTTTCTTTGTTTGGAGTTCAAGAGGAACTTGTGAGATACAAAGGTCCTCAGTTTACCTTAAGATAATAAGAGGTTTTTTGTGACATGCTAAGGACTGAATCAGGCTGATAGTTGACGTACCACTCCCAATTTTAAGGTCAGACTGAACAAACAAATCAATTGCTGGAGCGGTACCTCCGCTGTTGTTCTACAGCCTCCCAAGACACATGGGTAGCTGATTCTTCCCTGGCCCATTTCACATACAATAACTCCCCTCATTCATAAACAGGGGTATTGTCAATGTATGCCACCTTGGGTTACAATAATCCTTCACCATTAGCCCTCAAACAAGCAACAACATTCCAGCTGTAGACAGAATAGCAGTCATATTAGGACGGTGCATCAACAGGTTCAGAAACAGTTGATTAAGTCAACTAATGACGCCAAGAGGTTTACTTATAAGAAACGCCGCGCATCCCCCTGACTACCAAGTAGGCGAATTAAGTAATGTTGAACACAAAGAGCCTTCACCCCAAGGTTCCCTATAGGACGTTGGCTTTCAAATGATCTATAAATTTTTCTATCATCAAGCTCTTGAACAATGGGACTTCTACTTGAATCTTACAAGGCACTGAAAAAAATTCATAATTTACGCTTCTTCCTTATCTTCATAAAAAAATAAAATTTACAGAAGTTGAACTCAATATATTCAAAGAAATTCCAGATGTTAAAATAGAGGAGACTTTGAATTCAAGGCAAATCAATCGTGCTATATGATATCTAATAGTACGAAAAAGTTACCAGCTTATGAGAATAGCCAGATCATCGCCAGAGATTGTACTAACTGTCATAAGATAGTTAAAAAATTCTACAAAACTCTACCAGAAGCACCAGTACTCCTAAACCCAAGCCAGCTTTTATCATAGAAATTAAACTCCCAGTTCTCCACATAAACTACGCCTTGGTAAAAGCCTCAGAAGGAAGAAATAACTTTTTTATCTTAGGAAAGGGTAATGTAAGGTTCCTAGCTACAAAGATAATGATGGACAGAACCTTGTACCCCTTCAGTCCTAAGAAAGGCAATAACCCTAGGGCCTTGCCTCTCATTAAGCTTAATGATCTAGGGTACACCCTAGATGAGAGATGGGTAGAAGCTGCTCCCCCCTTTTAACCCACCCTCTAACAAACAGACAAACCTAAATCCATTACCATCATTGATAAAGCAAAGCGATATTAATAAAGATTAAGTGTATATGTTCTTATATAAAACTTTGTTTTACATATAATAATAAGGTAAATTCAAACCATCTAAAACACAAATGCTCAACCATTAGCATTATTAGTTGTAAAAATTTGACATTTGGGGTAACCTCAAGGGATAACAATTTACATACAGAGTTTGCGCTAATAAAAAGTCAAACACAAATACAGCTTATAACGGTTTTAATTTTATAACAAATCCTAAGATTTTCAAGGTATATTTAGACAATTATAGACCAGAATCATATAATCAGAAACCCTGAACCAGAAAAAATCACAGAGGGACTCGTTTTTGGTTAGCATTAATTGTTTCAATGCAACTAATTTCTACTAAGCCCTCACCACCCAAGCCTTAGGTATAATACTTAACATCCTGCACCTTGTAAGTTGGTAAGTCATTTTTAAATCCATAGATTTTATAAAGAAATGAGCCTAAACTTATTTCCTCTCAAAAATTAATTTTTTTTACATCTAATACCCTTAACTAAAAGAGACTTATAGAGGCCAACCTCTTTAGTTCTGGAGCAATTGGTGGGCATGCAGCACTTGGCTACTGCTTTGGTTAGAATCAGCAAAGATACAAAAGGAGCTCAAAAACCAGTTACCATGTACCAAGCGCCCAACTCCATCCACCCTCCTCCCTAATCTATCAATTCCACTTCCACCAATCCCATTATATTATAATGATGATACCTTGTAACATGAGACTTTTGTACTGAGTGCTACAGCATTCATTATAAAAGCCAGGTTTTCCTTGGCACACCAGTTCCATAACATAATAACCCATACAACCTTATATCACTGTTAAGAAGTTGGTTCAAATCTTGGTGGTTTATGTAATGATTGGAAAAACCCCAGTTTTGACCATCATATAGTCAAATATTTATTCAGTGCACAAAAACCAATTAAAGCAGCCTATCTGAGTAGGGAGAGGTTTGGGGCACCAACTGCGCCAAACATTCACCTACTATTGGTTGGTTATGCCAAGTCCTCTAGTGGTTTAGTCCAAAACCAACCCACTTGAAAAACTCCTTAACAGGGGAAAAGACCAACAGGTGAGAGAGATATAAAAACCCCAAAATAACCTTTATTTTGTTCAAAATAATAAAATGACCTGCTGACCAGAGCTCTTCTGGGGAACAACTGACAATGCTCCCCAGGAAGGGAATGCTAGGGGTAGAATTCTGAAGTGAACTTTGGAATGGCCAGGCGCTCCTTATAAAGGCTGCCCTTCAGGGCCTCTCCCAAGTAATTGATTAGGCTTGCACAAGCCTAATCTACAACTTGTGTGAGGCACAACCTAGCGCCCAAAATGACCAAACCAAAAGTAATTTTTTAAAAATAATATTGCTCAGATTCGGATTTTCTGAATCTGAGCAATATACAATGATTGAGACAAACTCAACTGTTACAGTGGACAGGTAATGAAGATTCTTATATAATTTTAACTCAGTAGATAATCCTAAGATATACATCTTTTATGTTGTATGCTTTAGTTGCATTCTCTTGCTAGTTTTAAGATATTAAATTTAAAGTCAGTCCTAGACATCCTAAAAATCTAGTAACTTCAGTTTAAACAGCTCTCAGATTTAGAAAACTCAACTCTCATCTCAGTGGGTACCCCAAAACTGAGTACTTGTTCTCATTACTGGGACCCTGAGTTATCAACAGTAAAAATGATAATTATAAAAATGGTAATAATCTAGTAAAAAATTTCCCTTACAAATAAATGAAAATTGTAGCCAAATACTAGAATTTTACAATATGAGATGTCTCTAATGAAAGCTAAAACATGGGGTTCAGTATTATTTAATTAACTTACCTACTTTTAACTAAGCTCAATACCATGTTCACTAATATAATATCAATTCTATAATCAAGAAACTTCTAATTGGAATCTATCTGACTGGAGTTAATACAGTTAGTCCCAGACTACAGTTGCACTCTCCACAACAAGAAATTTTTATGGCCTGTACCAACTATCCACCATTATTTGTATGATGAAATAGTAGATACCTATATGAGTTTATTGACCCATTTATTTCCGCCTACTACAAATTGTAGGTAGGAATTACCACAAGGTGGTATACTACTTTAATTATTAAAACCATACCTGTCTATACTATCAACTTCTATAACAAGGCCTTCATCTTTGTTTATGAGATTCAGGAGGCTATATTAGTTAAATGACATCCTATCAATGATTCTTGGAACCATATTGCATTGGTTGATTCTGTAATCTCTAGCTAACTGTAGTTCAATTTAATAATGCTTGCAGAGTATTATCAATTTACAGAGTCATGTACAGAAGTCTCCTCTTGCAAGATTTAAGGACCCAGCTATCAAGCTGAAAAGGACCTCGCAACCCTTTAAGTCAAAAAAGGGCACTAAACTTTGAGCTTGGCCACTTCCCAAGATCTATGACCTATGGAATACCCTATATGAAAGGAGATTAGAATCAGCCTCTCCCTGTCTAACATAGGACACCTCCCAACCCACCTCAAGCTTAAGCCATCAATATAACAGAATCAGAAAACCACTACGTTCAGAAGATTAAACAGATCTCCTCTGATTTAATAGGCATGGTTAAAGTAGGAGCTAAAAACATTGCCTTTACAACAAAAAACTCACTAAAGCAATATTAGTTGTAAAACTTTTTAATACCTGGGGCATTACTCAGGTGATAAAACTTTACATATGAAAATTCACAATAGTAAAAAGTCAATAAATAAATGGTATATAATAGGCCTTGATTGCATCAACGAATCTTAAAATTAGCAAGGTAGATTGGATGTAAACCCAGGATTTGTTAATCAAAATTTTAGTTGGAAATTGCCTGAGTAAATTATTAAGATTTAACGGTGACCATTTAAGCGCATTTGTTTATTAAGCCATTTCCCTCCATCCCTTAGAGATAATACCCACCATCCTTCATATATCGTAGATTGTTGGGCATTTTATGTTTTATATTTATAAAAATATAATTAAAAGTATTATTTCACAGTTTATATCCTGAAGCATATCCTGAAATTTTTTATAATTTTAATAGAGGAATCATTACCTTCAGTAGTAGTGTCAAACATAGACCTTTCTCTTATAGTTGCTGGCCCATAAATTGTTGAAATAAGCAAGGAGCGCAGAGAAGGTACCATTTACCTAACTTCCAACTTAAGCAATTTCTTTTCTATCCCAGCCTAGAAATATCCCCTATCTATATTTATCATAATGGAGGCAATTTTTGGCATAAAGTTAGCGTTTAAAATTTGTTTAAGTATCCATGATGGAAGCTAGTTTTTCTTGGAACGTCAGTTCCCTGACACTTTAACCTAACGTATTGCTATTTTTTGATGTCAGTGGTTCTATTGACTTTGGCCGGTCAAAAGCTGAGCAAAGTTTACCTGTCTTGTTTAGTTCACTACTTTACAGGTTGGTTGTGAATCACCCTTCCTAACATCAACAACCAAAAATACCTTCTTGCGCAGCACAAACTATAAATTTTATCCACATGCACAGGTTTACTTGGTAAAAAGGTATAAAATCCTCTGATATTGCTTAAGAATGGATATGGTACTTCTTTCCATTACATTAAAACCACTAAATAAGAGGTTGATGACGGCAAATATATGTTCATGGGGCCTTCAGGACGTTTAACAAGCGCTTGTTATCCATAAAAAGCCAGCCACGTACAATTTCACATGCCTACCACATTAACGTTGGGTCATGAGAAGTTTGAGGATTCAGAATTATAGGAATATGTTGAGAAAGTCACTGAAGCGACATTGAGAAAATTATTAATCCAGGCAATCATGATATACCAGCAAATTTACTTTACCAAAACTATACAAAAAATCGAAAAGGAGTGTCTTGTGTGTCATGGTGCATATTGACAATAATGATAAGACCGGCCTGAAACATTAAGTGAGTTACCAACCAAAACACAAGCCAAAATGCTGCTGGAACAGGTGTATAAATTGAAATGTTAAAAGTGATAAAACTGGCCATGAGGACCAGACAGGAAGTTCTCAGCTTGGGTATTATCACACCTTTTATCTTTTAATAAAATGCTTAAGGCTAAACTTTTTGAGTATTTTTGTAAATTTTTATTGTTGGGAAGTTAACCCAATGGATCCTTCCAATAATATCATAATTAGGGGTCTCAGTTAATTGGGTGTGATTGCCAGCTAAACGGCTAATTTGATACTATTTAATGTTATTTAATTATTGATCTAATTTAGTTTTGATGGAATTCGTGTTCAACGCCAATTGACCATTTGAAGGTCAATTGTGGGAATTTCTGGCGGAAAGCTAATGAATCTGTTGCTGACCATCCAAAAATAATTCCGCTGCTAATTTGGAGCACCAGCAACTCGTGGTGAGGATTCTCAAAGTTTTAATCATATATAATAAATTATTAACAATCAATTGTCAACTTGTGCCAATAATGGATCAAATTAATCTAGAATCTGGTGAACTAATGAGCGGATTGAGAGAATATTGTACCCAGGAATGACCGAGATTTATTAGAAGTGCCAGCTTGGATTACTGAAGGGTTTGATAAGCAAAGTAGTCTATGGTATAAATAGTTATTTATTCCCTCCAAATAAAGATTTTTCTCACCCATTTACTCTTAGTTGTTAGTTGTTTGTCAGCTAGATTAGAATAAATGGGATTGGAGATTTTTGACTTTGGCACTAGGTGACGCACCTGGAGTGGCTGATGCTGCCAGCTCCAATACCAACCCCTAGGAGGAACAGGTGGGAACCTGGCCAACCGGCCACCAATGACAGCACTGCTGGCTGTCAACCCTGCAGGGTGCAGCATGGGAGTGCCTTGGCTGCCCAGGATAGGGGCAGGACTTGCTGGGGCATGCCCATATGGGTTGGCAAAGGGTCAGGATGGTGGGACAGCGCAGGAGTGCCTTGGCCACCCAGGGTGGGGGCAGGACTCACTGGGGCACACCATAGGCTCTGGGGCTAAGGTGAAGTCGTTGGTCTGCTGTGTTGATGGGTTGGATGCAGACTCCAATGGGCTTGTATGCCTATGAAGGCAAAACGGCAAAGGGCCCAACAGTCTTCATACTGGTTGGCCTGGCACACTAGTGGAGCCCAAAGTCTATTTTGTGACATTTACTTAATCTAAAAGGGCGTAAAAACAAGAAAATGAAGAAACAGTGGTACCTGTCAGGGATCGCTGCTTATAAGCTCACAGGATTAAATTTTACCTCATGTGCAACTGCCTGTGAAATTCTGAGAATTGCTCGCTTGATAATTATATTCCTGCACTCTTAATCAGGCTGAAGTTTGGCCAATGGATCTTTAACTTTGCCAGTGGCTTATGGTATTTTGACCGTTCAGAAGCTCACTAAGCATCCTTAATTAGCTCCAACTCTTCTGGTTTTGTTGGGCTTAATTTTGCCTCTGTAATTAAGAACATTAACTGAAGCAGGCAAAGTTGAAAGCTGTGGATCTCGAGATCATAGCTTGCTGACACTCTCCAAAAGTAACATAGGATAAAAACTGGAAAGAAAATTAAATAAAATAGATCTTTATTAGACTAGATTATTTAATAATTATTCATCATGCCAGGCGTTGGTAGTTATACCTCTCTTGGGCATCTCCTGGCCACATTCAAACACGCAATCTCAACAGATATTTTATTACCTCAGTTCAGCCCTTGAACTGATATGACTGAGACCTATTGCTAGGTTTATTGGTGGTAAAATACTCTCATATTTGGGAGAATTTCAGGGACAAAAATTGCAACAATGAGCGTGCAAAATGGTCCTAGGATCGTTCTGAAATGAGTTTTGAAATACTTCTGATGAAATATGAATTCTGGGAGATAATGTGGTCAATTTAAATAAATGATGTACCCTTAATTGGGCCATTGGTAGGCCTCTTTCAATAGCACTAGGTACTCCCATTTGGGTGGTCCATGTGCAAGTGCTATCATGCCAGTTATGCATATTGACATGAGAATTATATATAGGACCAGCTCAAAATATGATTTCATCATACAGCTGATGAAAAAACCTAATTGGGATGTCAAATGGCCCTCTTGATAGCACTAGGTACCCTTATTCAGGCAGTCCATGTGAAAGTGCTATTGTGCCATTTTCGTGTACTGACATACAAAATTTTCCTCAAGTCAGAAATCAATCTGGATCAATCATGTTTTCATAATATAGCTGATGAAAACAACTCCCTAATCTTGATTTCAGCTGTTCCTCTTGATAGAACTAGGTACTCCCATTTGGGTGGTCCATGTGCAAGTGCTATCAGGCTGATTACGTTCTTTTCATCTTTTTATTCATGTGTTCTGTAGACATTACTTTTGGGTCAATACCAAATAATTTCTCCTAATGATTTTTTAATATTGGTCCCAATTAGTCAGGAAAAGTTGCTGAGGTTTGGTGCAGTGATAATTGGCACAACTGTGCAAATGTATTCGGCCTGAGCTTTAGAAAGAATAATCAGATTGAATTGATGATGAGTTGATCAGCCCAGCCAAGTAGTTGCAGAGAAGATTGACCTAAATGCGAGAGGGTATTTGGCCTGAACTTTTGATAATATAATTAAATCCACGTTGCAATAATTGGCCCAAGCCATGTTATTGCAATAGGTTTTATTTAGAGTATTAGCTAAATCATTAAGAGGGAATCGGCCCAATATGTAGTTTGTTAAAGGGTTTATTTTTGAGTCAACCACAGAATCTGACACATCCCCCACTTAACTCAAACATAAGCCCTATGATTCTCATATAGACAACATTGATAATTGTCAATGTTAATTTTGGACTTACTGGCCGACAAATCTAGAGTTTGATTCTCTTCCCACCCCAAGTGCAAACTAAAGTAGTAATTAGGGAATATATATATTTCTTTTAGTTTATATACTTTTTTCTTTTATTATTATTTTATATCTTTATATTTTTTCTTTTTAATATATTTAATTTGTATTGAAATGCGAATATTTTATATGTTTTTCCATTTTCCCTTTTTTTCCTTTTTTTTCTTTTTGATAGGCCATCTTATTGAGTTTTCTTAGGTATGGACTCAGGGTGGTTATGGTTGTCAAACTTGAAAGAACAGCTTCTTCTTGAACGTCTTGGTGTATTATCATTCATAATCAGCCTTATTCCTGTTGGGGAGTATCTGGAGTTAGGATTGTTGTATATGCATGAGCTCCTCCCTCACAGTGATAAGATCCAGGGAGTAGGAAGTACCTGCTTCAGAGCCTTGGTGACTGGTAATAAAACAGTCTGAGATTTTTTGTTTCTAGTTTCCATCTCATTTTCACTTTCTCATCTGGCCAAATCTATCATAAATTGGTAATGTGAATCCATCTCAGAGAATGTCACTGATTTTGAGTGAGCACCAGTTGTGAAATTCTGAGGATCTCTCACTTTGTAAATATTCCTGAATGCTTAATCAGGCCGAAGTTTGGCTGATGGATCTTAAATTTTGCTAAAGGCTTACAGTATATTTACCGTTTGGAAACTCACTAGGAACCCTCAAATAGCCCCAACTCTTCTAATTGATGTTGGGCTTAATTTTGCCCCTGAAATTAATAACATTAAGTGAGGCAGGAAAAGTTGCAAGCTGTGGATCTTAAGCTCCAAGCTTGCTGACACTCTCAAAAGTAACTTAGGAAAAAATTGGAAAGAGGATTAAATAAAATAGATCTTTATTAGACTAGATTATTTGATAATTATTCATTAGGCCAGCCAGTAGTTATGCCTCTCTTGGGCATCTCCTGGCCAAATTTAAACACGCAATTTCAACAGATATTTACCACCTCAGTTCAGCGCTTGAACTGATATGACTAAACCTATTGCTTGGTTTATAGGTGGTAAATTACTCTCATTTTTGGGAAGATTTTAGTGACAAAATTGCAACAATGAGCGTGAAAATGGTCCTAAGATTGTCTCAAAAAGAATTTCGTCATAATGCTGATGAAATATGAATTCTGGGAGATAATGTAATTAATTAAAATTATGATGTACCCTTAATTGGGCCGTTGGCAGGTCTCTCTTGATAGTACTAAGTACTCCCATTTGGGCAGTCCATGTGCAAGTGCTATTGTGCTAATTACATTCTTTTTGTCTTTTTGTTCATTTGATCTGTAGACGTTATTTTTTGGTCAATCATGAACGTTTTTTCTGCTGTTTTTTATATCAGTCCCAATTAGTCAGGACTAGTTGCCAAGGTTTTGCTTTGATAATCAGCTCAACTGTGTGAATGTATCTTACCTGTGCTTCTGATAGAATAATCAGATTGAATTGACATTGAGTTGATTGGCCTGGCTGAGTAGTTGCAGAGAAGATTAGCCTAGATGTGTGGGATATTCAGCCCGAGCTTTTATTAATATAATTAAATCCACGTTGCAATAATTGGCCTGAGCCGTGTTATTGCAATAGGTTTTAACTAGAATATTAGCTCAAGCATTAGGAGGGAAAATCAGCTCAATGTGTTATTTGTCAAAGGGTTAATTTTGAGTCAACCACATAATCTGTCACTACCGTTGGGAATAAACTTGTAACAATCTGGAAAATTGGCTCAACCGCCCTATTTTACAACTTAATTGGGTCCAGACTGATTAGCCAAATTCATTTTGGGCTTGTTACTTAATAACATATTTTGTCACACATGCATTTTGCAATGGCAGCTAAGTTTTGGGTGGCTGGTAGTAGCGCCCTAGGCTAGGCCACATAAGGCTGAGCCCAGTTGGTGGGGAAGGGTTGACCAACCCTGTACCTGTTAGGGATGGGTGTGACATGGATGCAATGGTGGGATCTCAGCAGGTTTGGGGTGTTTACGAAGCTATACTACCTCCCAGTAAACCTTTAAATATTTTCCACCAGCTTGGAGGAAGATAACGCTGGGAGGGGAACTGCCACCCTCAGGGGGTACGCCATGACCCACCCCTCATCCAACCCATGGGCTAATCGCCCTGGGTGACGAGAGGCATGGGTGCCAACTTATGCCCCCTTTTTGAGTGGAATGGGAATTGATCCCAGTCCATGCGGAGAGGTTCCTGCCCAAGAATTACATTATTCTTCCCTTTAGAAAGGAAAGGAACACAACAACTGGGGAACTGAGACAGCGCAATATTCTTGTAGACCTTGGGGAGTTTGATGGCCATGATTGCAGCAATTTTAGGAGGTGGTGAAGGGCTTCAGAATGCGCCACATGAAACGCTTCCATCAACTTGCAACAGTTGTGCAATAATGAGCACCGACCAAACCATTTTTGTAGGAAGGGTAGCCCTTCCAAGACACCAGGTACTGAAGTGAGTGGAAGGACCAGCGCAACGCCAAAATTGCTTCCACCTAAGATTTGACTAACTCCTCCAAAATGACTGGTATGGGGTCTGTGGGTGGGACACTGAAAAAGGGGATAGCTAGGAGGCGTGGAAAACTGGATGCCATTTCCAGTGGGGAGGGAGCACCAAGCGGAACAAACCATTGCTCAGATCTTCAACAACCATATGAGGTTCTGAAAGTTTACTTGAAAACTTCTTCAAGGGGGCCTGGATGCGCAAGTGGTGGGTGTTAAGCATACTGCAAACCCACTCTAAAATTGGGGGCTGGCAGGCGCTTTAAGCCAGAGAATCACTTATAGTCATGATCAATTTTGTAAGATGCTCACAAACTAGGGACTGAGTCTCCCAGCTTTGTTAAGTATGCTCCGCCGCTGCAGGAACCTCAGGACTAAGGCAGGGTTTAGGAGAAAAGGAAGGGTTGTACCCTAACGTTACTTCATATGGTAAAAACCCCATTGAATCGTGTGAGGCATTAACCTAAGCAAAATTAGCCAACAAAAGAACATCTTCGCAGGTGTCCTGCGCAGTGGTGGCGTAACACCAGGGGTACAATTCAGGATTTGATTAACTCAATACATCTGGACATCTTTTGTGGGTGGTATGCTGTAGACTGGCAGGGTTGAATTTTCAGGATGGTCATAAGGGCCGTCCAAAAGTGTGCCTTGAACTGTGGACCCCTATCACTCATAACCTTCTGGGGTAAGCCAAAAATAGAAAAGACATAACGGATAAAGAGCTGGGTGGTTTCCTTGGAGGTGAAGGAAATTGAGTAGGGGATATACAGAGAAGATTTTGTAAACTGGTCTACAAAAATAATTATCACATTGTGGCCATTTGAGGTAGGGTGCTCAACTATAAAGTTGACAGACACTGATGTCCATGGCCCCTTGGACTGTTGCAGCAGAGGGAGAAAACCTTTATGCCCATAGTGGTCTGATTTTGCGCATGCGCAAGTAATGCAACTTGCTATTCAAATGGGTATGTCTTTTAAGATCCCAGGCTCATTGTATGTACGCTTCACCAAGTCAAGGCGCTTTTTCACTCCAGAGTGACCAACTTCCAGGAGATCGTGGTGAGCTTGATCTCTTCAGTGTGAAGCTGAGGAGGCACCCATAACTGTGACTGAAACAGAATTCCTCTTGCATCCACCAAGTAATTAAAACGCTTTTGCACCAGGTCTGCGAGATTCACTGACAACCCCAAGCCTTTAGGACAAGTCATCTAGTGGGTAAAACTTGAGCAGACAGGGATGCAGTCAGGTCCAGATTTTCTGACAAAATATTCAGTTGGGGCAATGGATAAACTTTGGTTCAGCAGAATCACTGTGGTGAGCTCTTTCTCCTCCGTCTCTGTGGGAGATAAGGCGGGGTTGCGGCTCAGGAAATTGGGGAGAACATTCAGAAACCCCTTCACATTTTTGTAATTAAAGTTAAAGTTGCATAGGTCGTGATACATTTGGGCTTAACAGTGTGCCAATTTCTGCAGTTTACAAATGTACATGAGGTCTTGATGGTCCGTCCACACTGTCACCTCATGCATAGCGCCCTGCAGGAGGTACCGTCAATGGATTAGCGCCCATGGTACTGCTGCCAGCTTCTTATCATAAATAGCCCAGTCCTGCTCTGTGGATGTAAATTTGCGGAAAAAATATGCTACCAGGTGCTCCACGCCATCATGCTCCTGCAACAAGACTGCTCCCACCGCGGCAGAAGTGGCGCTGCAAGCAACAATGTTGGGCTTGGCTGATTCAGCATGCTTGAGAACAGGCGGCGACATGAATACCTTTTTGATAGTATTGAATGCCTGCTGGCATTCTGGAGTCCAATTGAACGGGATGTTATTGCCAGTGAGGTGGTGCAGCAGCGTGGCCAGTTGTGAGAGGGTGGGAAAGAATTTTTAAGAATATGATGGTACCCAAGAATCTCCACGATTGCTTCTGGGTCATTGGGGCAGGCCACTCAAGGATGGCTCAAGTTTACAGGTTGGAATAGTGTGGCCATCCTTAATACCAGGTTACCCAAGAAAGTAACCTCATTGCTGAATATCTCGCTATTTGATTGCTTCACAAATAGTCCTGCCTTGTCCAGAGCGGCGAGCATGGCCTCCAAATCTATAGTGTGCTGTTTAAGGGTTGTGGGGTGGAGGAGGACGTCAATGATGTAATCAATGGCGTATGTGTTACACAGATCGCCCAGCACGTCATCAATTATATTCTGGGATGTGGCAGGCGCTTTTTTAACCCAAAAGGCATCATGCAGAATTGGAAATACCTCACTTTGTTCAGGTAGCAGTAAGACATTCCGGATCTTTGGCTGCCCATATTTAGTTAAAGGCGTTCACTTGATTGAGTTTCAAAAAACTCTTGACTTTGCAATTGCTTGGTCAATTGTTTGTTCCAACGGAAGTGGTTAGGGGTCATGAATTGTGATATTGTTGAGGTGACCATAATCCACACAAGGGCGCAGTGTGCCGTCAGACTTCTTTTTGAACACAATGGGGAGAAGACCAGAGATGTCTCTTCAAAAGCCACCCCTTCATGAATATGTCGTCAATCCACATGCCCAAAGCCACATTTTCTTCCACCATATAAGGGGTACTGGACTAATGACATTTACACTTCCATTGCAATATGGAACTTACAGTCATACTTTGAGTGTGGCGGAAGTTGATTAACCTTTTCCATATTAAAAATATCCTTATACGTTATCAGGAATAGGGGAGAATCAGGAGGCAAGCCCATAGGTGTAGCGAGTAAGAAAATGGCGCCTTCTACTCCACGCTTTACCCAAAGTGTCATGGAGCGGGATCTCACCATCGTCCTTAGTATTGCCAATGAGCAACATGTTTGAAGCCAGGTTGACATTCACCTGTTGGCATCTCCACCAACCCACACCAATAATAACTGGGAATACCAGGTCATATATGACTGAGAAATAATTGCAGAATTTAAAGTTGCCCACTCAGAATGGAACTGGATGATACACATTGTAGGTTGACTGTACAGCGGATGATGCAATCACCAACTCTGGGCCTATATCCAAGTAAAATTCCAACTCATGAAATTTACTGCCGCCCTCGTGTCTACCAGGGCCTCAAATGACACCCAGTTTGCGCCCATATGGATTTCCACTGGTAACAGGAAATAGGAGTGTCCTGCTTGTGGGTGAGCCTTTTTGGTTTTGCTGAACTAATGGTTATAACTAACGGAAGGAGGGGAAAATCTGCTCTGAACCTGTTACATCAGGCTCCATTGTTTTCAACAGACAACATTAAACAAAAGTGCAGATTCTGAGCGTCATGACCTACTGAAGTCAGGCTTGAGTTGACTTCATCCAACTGAAAAGGGGTTTGAGGCTGGTACAGGAAAACCCATGTGACATTCCACCCAAAGGCCAAAATAGATAGGGTAAGAGTTAATGTTTGCTCCATTATGTCATGTTACATGCTGATAATAATGATAAGCCTGCCCTGTAACTCCGGGTGAGTTACCAACTAAAACCCAAGCCAGAGTTCCGCAGACACAGCTGTCCAAATTGACGTGTTAAATTTGATAAAACTAGACACAAGGACCAGCCAGGGGTACTCAGATATTGGATTGTCACACCTTTTATTTTTTAATAAAATGCTAAAGGCTAAACTTTTTGAGGTTTTTGAAATTTTATTTAAACTAAAAAGGTGGAAAAACAAGAAATTGGAATAACAGCAGTACCTGTTGGGGACCACTGCTTATAAGCTCACTAGAAATCACAACTAATGTACAACTGCCTTTGGGAATAAACTCATAACAAATTCGTTGAATTGGCCCACCAGGCCTATTTTGCAACTAACTTAGTCCATAATGATCAGCCAAACTTATTTCAGGATTGTTACTTGAATTTGATTTTTTTGTCACGCGCATGCATTTTGTAATGGCAGCTACATTTTGGGTGGCTGGCAGGTAGTGCCCAGGGACACGCAACATAAGGCTGAGCCCAGTTGGTGAAGAAGGGGTTGATCGCCCCCATACCTGTTGAGGTTGGGTGTGGCATGGATGCAATGGTGGGATCTCAGCAGGTTTGGGGTGTTTCATGCACTTTCACCACCTTCTGGCAAACCCTCCAGGTATTTTCCATTAGCTTGGCGGAAGATAGTACTTGGGGGAACTGCCACCCTCAGAGGGTACGCCGTGACCCACATCTCATCCACCAAATGGGTTAAATCGCCCTGGGTAATGAGAGGCATGGGTGCCAACTTCTGCCTCTTTTTAGATTGGAATGAGAATTGATCTTAGTCCAGGTGAAGTAGTTCCTGCCCAAGTCTTACAACGTGAATCCTACTCATGAAAGTATGTTAAAGTTTGGCCTTTATTAGACCCTTCTGACTCACAGTCTGTGCTATTGTCATACGTCCAAGCTGCTTCCATGCCACCCAGATTATAAAAAAGAAAAATATTAAGACTTCTTTAGTCATTAATTAGACCTAAGTGGTTACACCTTAAAGACTTGGATAAACTTGATCTTGATATTTCTTATTCCCTGTGAAATTCAGTTGGAATTAGCAAATGTATCGCTAAACACTTTAGTGAACATTGGGGCCAAAGATAACTTTAATGATCTTTAAGTAGTAGAGCCTTGGATCTGAAAGGCACAACAGGACCACGTGTTATGAGTGCTTCATGCATTATTTTTTGTATATTAGTGGAGTCCAAATCAAGGTAAAAGGTCCTCATGCATCTTTATTACAAGATGCTAAACAAAGGGATGGTTAGATAAAATTCCTAGCATGGCACCATGGCGTTAGCCTAAGCATTAATTTAAAAAGGGGAGGAGGGGGCAGGGGATTTTCATCTGATGTTGACTTCAGGTGGCGGGTGAAGGCAGATAAAAGGGGTGGGAGCGTCAGCAGCATTCAGCAGAAGGAGAAATAGATGAGGGTTCTCCTCATCAATGAGGCCAGCAGTTGCATTACCTCGACGTATTGGTCGATTTGAAGCTTGGCAAAGGTTATAAGGTCAGGCAAATATGTAAAGGATTTAATTCAGGCGGTTTTGGGGGTAGGTGGGGTCATAAAACAAAGATCTTGCCACATTGACGCATGTGCAGCCAGCTGGAAAAATGAGTTCTTCAATATTAAATTTAGCATCCTCATGGAAATCTAAAAGAAAGTTAGGTATAGGAAAACTCTTGATAAGTGGCTAGATCGCCTTATGAAGAACTTGGCGGAGAAGAGAGTTGATGGGGGCAGAGGTTGCATTAACAGCCTTTTTATGGTATTTTATGTAAATTGGGAAGCCATTGTAAGGACAGAAACGGCGGTGGGAAGTCAAATTAGGGGGTTATGCAAAGAATTCTGACCGGTCAAAGTTGAAATTAATTCTGTAGGAACGGTCTGCATCATCAATTCATTTGAAAGCCTCAAAAGGCTTTGACATGACCAGCTCTGATCCAGCAACAGGAGTTTGTATGGTGGTAGCTACTAACTGACCGCACATAGTGGATCATGTCAATTATACTGGCGCATGAGCTGTCATCTGCTCAGGGTAGGCCGGGAAGTGAGACTTTATTGGGTGGAATGGTAGGAGCAGCACCCATGGTGGTCAGGAGTGGGGAAGGGAGAACTGATCCCCAAGCATAAAAAAGTAAAGTCAGAGTTGGGTCTTATGTCAGAGGGAGGAGCAGTGGAAGCAGTTTTGGCAGAAAGTGCTGGGCACTTGCACTTTGAGTAATCAAGACCAAACCACATTGAGAAAATGGCGCAGCATTTTTGACGCATGCTCAGAAGGGATGATCAGGTGTGGATCTGATCACAGCATGTGGTGTATCATGAGGCGGTTGTCATGACAGAATGTGTAGATTGTCACAAATGCTCTAGGCCCAGCAAGATGATTGGCGCCAACTGGAACCATGAACTGCAGCACAGGGTCAGCGCCGTAGGTAGCCAAGCCCTCCATAAGCTCATGGCGGAGGCTTTCAGAGGAGAGGTGGGAAGGCGAGCTGAAAAACTAGACCACCACTGTGGCCATATTTGAAAAGAAAGTTCAGATGGTTTATATTGATGCGTTTTTGTAAATTAAAGGCAGCTGTGCTGCCACCACAGCATGGTCTTCACACCTGAGAAACCAAGACTAAAGTAACCTTGAGGGGCGGAAATCTATAAACTAGCGGGTTTGTACACCACCGTGGCCATCTCTTTGATGGCTGCGCCTGCATAGGGGAAGAGGTTCCTATACTCAACCCAAAGGCTAAAATGCAGGCTGCTCTGAGGGAGCACCAGAAGACTTCTGAGCACCTCCTGGGAGCGTGAAAGGTGATAGGCTAGGTCCTGATGTGGGACGTAACAATTTGAAATATTTTTGGGACTACTGAGCCAGTCCAGGGGCGTTTCAGCGGTGGCTAAAAAACTCCAGGAGGAGGCACACCGCCGCCCCACGCATGGGCAGCAGGTTTCAATCTAGTTAATATAGGCTAGGTTTATGATGTGGGAGAGAGGCAGTTAATAGTAAAAACTTTTTTAAAAATTGTGAGTTCAATCAAATAAGTGATCAAGCAGTACTTCATGCATTATAATGTTAACTTACCCATTTTGAAAACCACATCAGTCTGTTACACGTGATCATTCATTTATGACTAACTTTCAAGTAAGACCATAACACCTATACTTAATATTAGGGTTGGTTGGTGGCGCGATCAATTGGTGAACATTAACTTAAAAGTGAGAATTCTTGCCTATAGCTAAAATCATCATAAAGGTGAAATACCCTTTCTTATAAAGTCAACACCAGGTAATATTATAACGCCGACAGTGGTAGTATTCCTCAAAGGATGTTATCAAGCCTTACCTATTATGAACAAATACTTTAGCCCTTCATATCTTTTTTTATGTAAAACTTCAATAGTTTGCAGCCCCACTCAGATTTGGTATGGGCTTTAAGCTGATGGTTGGCCTCACAGAATTAATTTTCATTATATCATATATGGCCAAGGAGGATCAAGCTCTAAAGTCGTGGATTGACGACATGATGGTGAAGGGATGGATGATCATGATACATCCCCCATATCATTCCATATGGATTTTTCTCAGAAACCTTATAGCAACCTAAGAACTTTCGTGAATTATGAACACTTAGTCATGTTAAAAGTCCCATATTCTAACCTTATACCCTTTTTGCTGCTTGAGCAAATTTAAAATCTAAGGTCTTCTAGGAACTTGTCTTGGTAAACGCTTTTTATAAAGTGTGAGTTAAGTCTGGATGGGAATATCTGGCAGCAAATTACACCCATTACGTAATACCAGTTTAAAGTTATGCCTTTGTACATAAGAATGCTCCAACAAACTTTCAGCACCTCATTGATAATGCTCTGAGGGATCTTAGGCTTACCTGTTATAGCCTATTCTATTATATCTTAATTAATTTTCATAATGACAAGCAACATACCAAGGCTTTGGTGCTGTGGCTGTGTAACTTCACAAAGCTAGCCTATTTGCAAATCTTTCTAAATATTACTTTTATAATGATGATTTTCAATTTTTTAAGAGCTATGTACTGAAAGATGATCATGCCATTGCTTCATACAAGTTAAGGCTATCTTCTTGTGGCACACTCATGTAACCCATAAACAACTTCACTGGTTTCTTGGGTTTGTCACCTTTTCTAATGATTCTCGCCAGCCATCTCTGAGCTCACTTCACCCTTACATACAAACACAGGCAAGAACGCTCCATTCCTCTGGACGCCAGAGTGTCAGTAAGCGTTTGATGCCCCTATGAAAGATTTTTACTGCTGCACACATTATTTTCACGCAGACAAAAACAACCTCTTCATTGTGGCATGCTATGACTCTGGTATGGTGGTGGCGCTGTCTTGTTACAAGAGCATGACAAACATGGACACCCTTTTGCAATACTTTATAGAAGCTTAGATTAAATAAACTCTCATAGGCTATCTATGATAAGGAGTTAGCTACCATTTCCTGATTCCTTGATGAACTAGAGTTCATTACTGCAAGGATCCATACAAACTATAGTAGGTCTCACTGTCACAAGCCACTTATATAATTTTAAGCCAAATAGTTGGCACACAGGTAAACCCAGACATACCAGGACCTCATAACTTTTTTATTTTAGTTATAAGTTCATTTATGGGCCCACCATATTACTGCCAGATATCCTTAGTCGTAATACTATAATTGTTCTTAACGTTCATGATGACTCTGAGTTTCTCGTGGTGATTCCAACAACTCAAGTAATGGCACCGCCACCTTCTGCAATTGCCTTGGTAGCCCCTTCCAAACCGCGTCCCAAATCAACCTCATCATTTCTAATCTTCCTGATGCATCTGTAGCCTCCTTTGAGCCTGCTGGTCAATCTGGTTTATGCACATCTGCTCTAACCTATATGAACATATAGGTCTCTTATTGACGCTGTATTGGCACCACTTTCTTCTGAAACTGAATGTCTTGATATTTTGGCTAGTTTGTTGATGGAATAGCCTTTCTGGATGGTATTCACAAAGATTAAGGTAATTTACTTCTGCAATTGATTCTGAGTTCCTGTTTCACTGCGTTTCCGCTATATAAGAGAGCATCATGATCCCCCAACTATGGGTAACTTAAGTGTGAATAAGTTCTTTCACTTGATCAAATGCAGTTATGACTGTAATGGAATCATAAAGAACATTTCTTCTTAGATAAAAAGCTTCTTGACTTGTGCCCACTCAAAATCTGACAGTACAGGGAAAAGATCTCCTCCGCCCCCTTCAACAAGAAGAAGGCCCATAAACTTCATATTTGGTGGATTTAATCGTGAGTTTGACAACATCCCAAGGTTCTGAAGCAGTCATAATGGTAGTGAATCATTTTACAAAGTACGTCATATTCATCTTTTGACTGACAACAACTATGGCTGAGACATGGCGCGTCTGTTCATGTCAACGTCTTCTTATTGTTTAAATTACCCCAGGTCATAATCAACAAAAGATTACTGTTTATTTCAAGATGTTTGGAGGTTCCATTTGACATGATTTAGATCTATCCTTTAGATTGTCATTATACCACCCTCTATCTGATGGTCAGGCAGAGGGAACAAAACAATTGTTGGTGTAAAGATCAAGGCGTTAACTGACCGCCACAAAGCCCTGATCTTAATTGGGAAGAACAAGGTCAAATAGGTGGATGTAAAGGAAAACTCCTTGTAAATGGCAAAAAAACTAATCAGAGATCACCAATAGTAATTTAATTAATTATATTTTTATAATTAAAACGCTACTGAAACTAGGCTCTGAGAATGAATTAATGTGTAATTTTGAATTCAGAAAGAATCTAATAACGCCAAGACACCCATTAGGCGTTCTAAAATAGTCTAAATAAGAATAATGGAGGCTGTAATTCTAAGAGTGTGAACATTAATAGGCTACTGTTTGCAAACTCCTCAGGACTACTATCCACACTTTCCTGTCTGTATAGTATAAAACTGGCAAAGTTGCTTTAGTTATATTTACCTTTAAAAATAAATAATAAAACCCTTTAAAATCTAAATTAGGTTTTATATTTTTAAAAAGGTAACTAAATAATTAGAATTAAGAATAACTGGCTTTACAGATGGCAATGGATTAATCCTATGAGTTCAACAAGGCTATTGCATCCCTGTATGTGCCCTCTTGAGGACAAACCCTCCTGATCTCCTTGATATTTGGCCTCTCCATGGCCCAAAGGCTCCTTATTGGTAGAATATCTATCCTGAAGTTCAAGGACCTTACCTCTAGCGCACTCCTCTTCTTTTAGACCCTTACTTGAAAATTTCTGACAAACTGCTTTGCGGCATTATGGAAGTATCCAGTCCATAACAGTTGGAGCAGTGCTCAAATGATATGCTAGTGCCTCCCAAGACACATGGTCAAATGACCTCCTTTGCCCAGTTTTTGTACAATAATTATCTCCACTCAAACATTAGGGGGCTTCACTAATGTATTTCAACTTGAGGTACAACTCCATATTCACCATCCGCCTTCAAACATGAATCAACCTTCCTCATGCAGATAGCTTTGTGGTGCATATTCAGAAGTTACATCAACAAGTTCAGAACATGGTGACCAATTTTACTAACAATGTCAAGTGGTTAGCTTTCAATAAGTGCCATGCAGCAACCAACTATCAAGAAGGTGACTTGGTGTTGCTGTACACCGTTAATCATCACCCAAAGGCTTATGTCAGAAGTTGGTTTGCAGATAAGATGTTACATTTCATCTTACTAAAGTCTTGAATAATTAATCCTTCCACTTGGAGCTGCAATTGCACTGAAATATCTACACTTCCTCCACGCATCATCCCTTTATCTCTTTGAAGCAAGAATTAATTTTAGGTTGAGTTCATACTGGTTGAAGAAGCTCCAGGATCTGAAGTTGATAAAATATAGATTGATAACAGGCTAAGAGTGAAGTCTCTACCTAGTGTTATGGAAAGGGTACCCAGCTTTATGAGAACAACCAGGTCCCTTCCATCGATTGTGCCAATTTCCATGAGTTGATTGCAGAGTTTCACGCCAAGATGTTTAAAGCAGTTTCAACTTCTCCTTCAAAACAGCCGCTGTCATTGCAAATAAATACTAACCCTTATAAGAACTACGCCTGGCACGATCCCTAGAGGGGGCGTGGGCCCTGTTCTTATAGGAAAGGGTAGTGTAAGTTCAGGCTCTGTTTTAAATCTGGATAGAATCTTGCACCACTTCAGGACAAAGTGGGGGCGACAATCCCAGGACTCTGCCACTTGCCAAGATTTATGATCTATGTGTAACAAATGGTAATAATCCATTTGTTGCATTTCAAAATTGAGTTTAGATTTTCTGAATCCAAATCGATTCATTTAAAAAAATTGGGTGTTTGTTGGGTTTGGACGCTGAATTGTGCCTGGTCTGAATTATTGATTAGGCTCTTGTGAGCCTAATCAATGGTTTTGGCGAGGCCTCAGAAGGGCGACCTTTTAGGTCAAGCCTGCGCAATTCTGAACTTCATTTGGAATTCTCTCTCATTTCCCACTCTTGCGTAGGTTTTTCTGGTGGTTTTGGGGCTGCCCTTACCTTATATTACCAGATGATCCACGCATAACAATTTTTTGCCACGTTAACAAAAACTTGATATTTTGGGGCTTGATCTCCTTTAAAAACACTGTCTTTTACTTGGTGTGTTTGTGGCATCAGATTATTGGGATCCTGCTTGTCTGAAACTCTATTTGATAATAAAAAAAAGGCTAATTCTGGAGTTTTCAACCTTTCATCCTTATTTCATCTTTGCCTCACATAAAATTTCCTTAATTCTGAGGTTTACTACCTCAAGAGTCCAGCTCAAGCTGGACATTTGATGTCATTTTTATCAAATGTAAGGCAAGATGGCAATCAGAAACTGGGACATTTCTAACCGTTACACTATGACATATCCTAGATGAAAGATGGGTAGAAGCAGCCCTCTTTGTATAACCTATGACACCTCTCTACTTACCCCAAGGCCAAATCTATCATCATTACATAACCAGAAGAGCATTATATGCAAAAAATCAAAAAGCACTGCTCTGATTTTAAGGGTATGTTTCAATTAGGCGCCACAAAAGGTAATTCCCCTTACTCAGCAAAAAATGTCACACAACGCATTTTAGTTGAAAAAGAATTGATATCTGAAGCAACACCAGGTGATAATTATTTAGATAGGAAGGTTTGCATGAGTAAAAAGCAGATAGAAATGTTATACAATGGATCTTGAACGCATCAACAAGTCTCAAGATTGCTTAAGTAGACTTGGACAATCAAAGTCTGAATTGGATAATAAAATATTTGAGTTATAAATCAAATTCTAAAGTAAATTATTCAAGAATATCGTTTCCCTTTTCAATGCATTTGAACTTTACTATGTCATCTCCCCCATCCCTTAGGAAATACACCTAAAAGCATGCATATTGTGAGTTGTCAGAGTTATTATATTTATAATTTATAAAAGACATATCCCAAATTCTTATTTTCATGGACCATATCACAAAAACACCTCATGTCTATTTTTAATATGATTAAACCCTTTCAGTGCTACTGACACATCAATGCATTGTTGATAGTTCATTCCCGCTGTGCTACTAATGCCTAAACCCTTTCAGTGCTACATTTTTGACTAAGTTTTGAACCCACCCTGTGCAGAGATTTTTTTTACTTTTTAACTCTCTGTATATATCTGATGATAAAAATTAAATCAGCTATACACAGAGAGTTAAAAAAGTAAAAAACTCAGCACAGGGGGAGTCAAAATTTGGTCTAAAATGTAGCGTTGAGAGGGTTAATAAAGGATCATTCCTTTGAGTGTGAGTTAATTTTAACGCTTTCTCTTTTTGTTTCTGTGTTGGTATTTGTTAAAATTGAGCAAGAAATGCAAAGAGTAACTACATTTACTTAACGTTATACCCTAAGCAACTTCTTTTCCAGGCCAGCCTGAAAACTTACCTTATCCTCATTTTATTAGAACTGGAGTACCATGTGTCCTAAGGCTAGCTTTGTGGTGTGAACAGGCACTAGTTATAAAAGCCAGGATTTTACACGCTAGTTCACTGACATGGAAGGTGGCATCTATACTTTGATAGTAATTAGTGGGTTGTGGGGCTGCAGCGTGAGCTGAGCTAGTGGGGGTGTGGGTCATGAAGGTGCAATCAGGTGAGCTAACATTTATTAATTTCAATTTGGGGTGCCTGCTTTTGCAGCTGCTGCCAGTGAGTGGGTTATCCTGGTTGACAACAAGGTGGGTAATTAAGGTTATAGGGCTTGTGAGGTGTTAATGCCTCAATTAGCTGAGTCTGTAGTTTATAGCGGTTGTTTTCCTCCATTTTTGATAATGGTTTTTATAGGTATAATATAAAGCTATAGTTTAAAGTTTTGAGTTGATTTAAAAAAGTGGTGCCTAATGGAAAGAGACAAAGTGGAAATTTATATTTTATTCATATTACTAGAACTACAGCTTTGTCTTTATGCATATAAACTAAGAAATTTCCATAATTATATTAAGCTAACCCTCCATAAAAACTTTATATTTATCCTAAAAACTTATATGTAAAAAATAATAGTCTAAATGACTATATATTAAGTAAGATTTATATAAAATCAATATAGATTTGTTTCTATAATTTTCATAAATTCTTCTTCATTGCATTTTAGTTGATTAAGATTTTTAATTATTTTTAAACTATTAGTACTATGAAAGCTTGTTCTTAAGCAAGGTTATTTATTTTATTTAGGATCTAATAAACTCATAATTATATTTTTAATCTAAATTTGTTTACAGTGTTTCTAAAAACATTAAACATTAAAATATGCCACAATTTAAAAAAATGAAAGCTTAAATGAGGATTTTCTTCACAGAAGGTGCATTTGTGAAGCTACAAAAAGATAATTAGCAATTAGCTTTGATGGCATCTATATATATAGGGTTATATCATTGCATCTTACTATATATATTGTAAGAAAATTCATTGGCATGATAAAAATAGACACCCAGCTAACAATAACTGATTATATCACATTAATAAACACTCTAGGTGAAAAAATAATGATTAAGGCTAGGAGGTGTAAATAGCATACCTAGGACACATATATACATTCATGGTCTAGAGACAAGCATAAATGATTACTATAGGGGCCAGAAGTCACATTTACAGTGTGTCACTTACTAATAGATGGTATAATTCATCTTGATATACTTAATGACTTTCTTTATAATGTTTTATAGATAATTTATAAATTATTTAGGTATGATGCACTTTTGCATTGTCTAGAACCTAATTAGATCAAGACTAGCTCAAATAGGATTCTTATTTTTTGTTACTTAATATTTATGTACTTGATTTTTTATAAGTAAATAAGGTATCTTGATCCTAGACTATATTTTTTCATGCCATTTTTTATCTCATTATATGCATCTGATTTAAAAATATCAAGTCAAGAAATTAAGGATAAAATGTAAACTGTAACAAAATTGTGATTAGAGCTTTTTAATTATGTCTATATAAGTACAATATACCTCCAGCTTTTTTTCTTTTAGTAGTATCACTACAAGTATGTTTTTATTTCTCATTTTACCCTCTTAATTAGCTCTTAGATTTGGAGATTAAGTGCTGTGAAGTTTGAAAGCCTTTAGTGGGTGCAGAAAGAAAACTAATCATTTTTTCTGAGGACTTAATTTACTCATTGAAAATATAGTGCAAGAAGAGAAATTTATTATACATTAATGGTACAATTACAAGGAGTAGTAGCATAGTGGAGTATTCCTGCTCCAGTCTGGTTTGGGGATTGATTGAAACAGTTAAAAACCATTACAGGATAATAAAGCTCAATGTGGTATATTTGTCTAAGGTCAACCCACTTTGTTTAATTTTTTAACCCCCTGGGTACATTTGATGACTGCGTTGCATCATGAACTTGTTTTGAAAAATATCACACTATCAAAAATTATTAAAAAAATTCTTTTTGTGATTCCTTGAATATTTTTGTTATATTGTTTAGGTTATGAAATTAGATTTGATTTACAATACTAATACTAATTACTGTGTACATTATATTGCTCAAATATAACCATCTAGTACTCAAAAAAATATATTGCTCAAATATATGAATTCTCACATAAAATCTACCGCCTCTTTATACTGTTTTGCACATCAGCAAATTAAATCTGTTCCAAGTGCAAGATTTCTTCAAATAAATCTGTACCCAAGGAGTTAATGGTACACTTACAATAACCAACATCTTTTTGAAAGGGAAAAAGGCATTATTATAAGAAACTATGCTTCCACCGTCTCCACATCATATATCATGAACTTAAGGGCTATACATTTGAATGTCGCATAATATCTAAAGTCATAATTAGCCTGATGTAGGATAAAAATGTTTGTAGCCTTCTTGTAGCTGTAATAACTTCTTGTAAATCAATTGGTTGCATCTTATAATTTTTAAAGCTTAATCTAAAAAAATTTACTTTATAAAATTCAATTTTAATAACCTTTATAATCAGACATTGTTCATAGGTCCATAGCTTTTAGATAACATACTTTATGATTATAGCTTAAACTTAATATTTTCTTATAAAAAATAATATGATAAAGGGGAGGATGACCCATTAATAGAGTATGTACTCACTTCCACTGCCGACCCAAGTTCATCCCAGTAGTGAAATTTGGGTAGGGGACGATTGTATTTGTGTTGGAGTTGCGCACCAATGCCCTGAACTGAGATAGCAAATAGCAAGGCGGTCCATGGAGTTCCTGGCCTATCATATTCTTCATGTGGAGGTTATCTAGGTTTTATCCCCATTACCCATTTTCTTCATTTCCCTTCATCAGTGCGGTATCATCCCCAGGTTGGCCCACCTCAAATAAAAATTTATTTATTTAAGAAATTTAATAATGATATGATAGATGTTAGTACCGTTTAGTTTCATAACAAGCCTCTCATGTTTTTATTAAATTTGGTACTAAATTTAAAGTGTTATTTTATATTTATACGTAATCAATGTTATCTATTTCTATTATATTTTTATGTGTAAGTGGTAATGAGAATACTAAATGAGTGACTAAAAGTTCATCTTACTTTTTAGTACTAGTGGGCCCAATCTAAAGAGGGTGGTGACCACGTGCTTCTATTTTGGGTGCAAAGTAAACTGAGGGTAAAAATTCTTAACTTGGCGCCTTAGCAGCTAACCTAAGTGGCAATGTCAGATGTGAATGGGGTCATGTGGATCTTCATCTGGCACATACCTTTGGACATGCGTAGTGCAGCTAAAAATGTGAGTTGGGGCTTCAGTGGAATGGAAGAAGGTGGAATAAAGTCAATTTGAGTTTTTTGGGATGCACATGGTGTGCAGCGCCTTAACGTACTGGTAGAACTTTGGAGTCTAGATCAGCTTCAGCACACAAGAAATTTTGCTTTAGTTTCTAAGTCATCTGAGGGTAGTGTGGGTTAAGTATTTATTACTTTGCTGAATCATCACATGAGTGGCCACTGAATAGATGAGCTCCTCATCTCATCCTTGACCTCTTTGTGAAGTTGGCTAAAAAAGGTGCAGGTTCTTCCATTGATGAGTGGAAACATGGCCATATGTAAGGCTACGCAGAGGAGGGTGTTAGGGGGTCAGCAGCCACGTTAATGGTGAGATGATGGTAGGCCTTTTATGCTGGTAAGCCTTTCCAAGGGCGGAAGTGGTGCAGGGGAGTAGGATTGGGAGGCAGATGGAAGAGCTCAGAAGATAAAAATTGATTCTCACAGTGTAAGATTGGTTGGCGTCATCAAAAAAATCTCTTGTTTACAGCTTAGATATAGTTCTTACCTTTGATATGGTGAGAAGACATTGTAAATATCTAACATTTCTCATAAAATGTTAGCCTTATCAAAAGACATGCATAAAATTTATTATATTATAATTTAAGTCACTTTTATATAGGTACTGAGTTTTTGATGATCTGTGGTAGAACAGTTTCTTGTATCTTTTTTATTTATAGATAGAAGTCTATATAAGTGATATTCAGTGCTTTAAAGGTTTTAGAACTTCAAAAATATCTTATTTAATATCCCTTTAAGTGAACTAATACAAAGTAATTTCACATAAAGAGACTTACTCTACATTTTACAAATAGTTATCTTTTTAACAGGGCTATTATATATAATAAGATTTATGTAACTTCATTATCTTAAGTTGCAAGATTAAAAACACAATATTAGTGGTATAAAATAATATGGGACCTTATCTCATACACAAAAAATAGAAGCCTTACAAGAATTAAAGTTCTCCATATAATTGTAGAGTGGTATAACCTTTAGTAGTCTAAAGCTTTGTCACAGCATATATAAAATCATATAAAATATATAGTTTGATGAAGCAGACTGTTTTTAATATAATTTGGCTGCTCTTTTTTATATTGCAATATTGTGTCCAAAGTTATCATAGTAAGTAAAACCAATTATTGAAAACTTAATATTATATTTGTTTTTTTTGTGGCAAGAGTTAATTATATCTAGCTGCATCACCATGCCCATATAGCTGATATTAATAATTTCACTAATCAGAAAAGATATGTTATGAAAATGCTATTTTAATCTCTTATATAACGCCTAAAGATGTAATGAACTATATAAGAGGTCAATACTTTATATCTGGATATTGATGATGGATTTTTACCCTAGAAAGCCTTTTTACTGATTAACTTTTAATTTAATGAAAGGATATAAAGGCGTTTGGACAGAAAATCCATATCCATATAGTTTACCCTATATATAAATTTTCTTTTTACACTTGTAACAGTGGGTGTGGTCTGAAATGCTATAATATGCTCTCATAGTCCACTTAAGTTGTATATAGATATATTACAAGCATAAAAAACAAAATGATCAGGAAACTTATAAATTGTTTTCATGGCATTTTACTGCTCAATTACTTTTCTATCTCTGTATCTTTACTTTAAAACAAGAAATAAAAGATTATAAGGTCTTATTTTATATGAAATTTAATCTAGTGAAAGCATTTAGAATCCAGCACTAAATATTAGGCAAGTCACTACATCTTATGTAAAATAAGGCAAGGAAGTAAACCAATATACTGTAGAAGCATAATTTTGGTTAACTTAATTATAGCTGCAGATATTGTTTATTGCACATGTACCATATATTGATATTATATGATTGATGTTCAAAGTTATATTATACATTTATTTATTTGAGGCAAGCCAACCAGGGGACGGACATTGCCAAAATAGAGAAAGAAAGTATTGACATGAAACCTGAGCAGGGTCAACTCTGTCATAGAAAGTTTTTTCACCTCCAGATTGGGACTCGGATTTTTCTGGTTACATCATGGGTAAGGTTTTCATGTTATTATACCTACTAACCGCCAATAGTTTCCTTTGGCTGGCACCCCGACCAATGTGCAAAGGGTGGGAATTGAACCCGCAACCTTCAGGTTGGTAGCTGTACACCCTACTGACTCACCTTCCACCCCTCAAAGTTATATTATACAAATATCGTTTTAGAAGTTTTGTTCAGACAACAGCGTGCTATTATCTTTCCAAAAAAAAATTTCATACTATATGAAGAAGTTAACAGCAGTAAAGTTTATAAATTAATTACTGACCTCAGAGCACTTCATGTGTTTTTTGTATAATAAATTAGCATGTGGTTTCATCAACAGTGAGTTGTACAAGGGACATGAGAAATTCAAGAGCATCCATCAACTATAAAAGTATACTACCCTGAGATGAACCAATATCTATGTCATTAGTGCTTAGTGAGTCTAATCCAAATATAGACATGGGAGGAAAAGATAAATAAGAAAGTCTTTGTATAGGAAGGTAATCAAAATTACTATAACTAATAACACTATGGATATATTAAGGCTGCAAATAATATGTCATGGTTGTCTAAACCACATACACATATGTTAAAATTAAGGGGCTTTGCTGCTCGTTCACAAATAATGACCCCTAATTGATAACTGTACAAGTTTGGTTTGTGCACGCTTTGCATTGTCTGATGATATATGATATACAGTTAATAATAATATGAAGACAGCTTTTCTTTCCCATTATTATCACTTTTAGTAACATGATTCTACACAATTTCTCTGAGATTTACAATCAACCTGGAATATGAGCAAATTTGTCTGCAACAATACAAGTTGGGCAAAAATGGCCAGCACAAAAGGCCCAAAGCCCTCCCAACCTGCCAGGGAAAAATGCCCCAGCGGAATGTTGACACCCTCCCACCAAAAAGGGTGAGTACAGTGCCGCACCTGAAGTTTTACAATTCCTGCAAAAAATGGGTGCATATACCAAAATTGAACACTCCCAACCCTTGTCCTCACTTGAGCACAGCCTTAAAATTATGGTCAGTGATACTTCCCTTGAATCATGGGAAAAATGGGGGAGGCCTTCTCCACGACTTTCCTGAACAATGTCTCAGTGAATTACAAAAATCTACACAGAGGATGGGTGGACATCGGGTTCATGTCCACAGAAGAAGTGGTGGATGCAGCGAAAATTAAATTCTCCATAAAAATCAACAATGAAAACTGCACCATCTGCATGGTGCGCACGTGATGGAATGAGGCAAATGACCTATTCATCATATTTGACCAACTCCCAAGCACCGTGCACCATAATATCCTTTCAGATGAACTCCAAGGGGGCCTCAAAGGTTACGGAGTTATCAAACAGTTTGAATTCAAAAAATTCCCCCTCCTGCCCCACCTGTGCACAGGAAAGGCATTAGCCATTATTGAACCAGATCAGGACATGGCAGAGGATATCACCCTCATTCCCCACATGGCGACCATCAACCTCCCCAATGGCAGCGTATCTCGCCCCTTCCATATCACACCAGAACACACCCCACCTATCTGCAAATTCTGCTCAGCAAAAGGCCACAAAGACCATGCATGGCCATTAAGTGCAGGATTGAAGCACCAGAATTTTGTGAGGACAATATGGATGAAACAAGCCCAACTTTTGGCAAAATTAAGGACTCCACATTTGCCTTCTATTGGGGCGAAAGAGCTGATATTGCTTTGGTTGAGCCCATCTCACACAAGGACCGCTGTCATGCACAGACCACCCGCAAGCAAGCCACGAATTCCGCTGAGACCAAAAACTCACACCACAATTTCCATGGAACAAATTCAGGCGGATGCTATGGCAGAACAGTGGAATAACCAATCAGATCCTCCACATAAAACCCAACACAACCAAAACAGTGAAATTTTTGGACACAACCAATCAAACACCTCCAACCAAGTGGGAGCAGATCCACTTTGCACCACTGGGGATCCTCCCAGCTAATCACATGTGATAGGCGATGATATGGAAGACCACTTCAGCCAATCACAATGTGACAACACCTATGCACAAGACCCAACCACCCCAACTCCTAGTTTCTGCCCATCAAACCCACAGGCAAACGGCAAAAAAAATTAATGAGGCAAAAGCCAACCCATGCCAGACCCAAAATCCACGGAGTAATCCAAGCCAGAAGAAACTGAACAATGCCAGCACCAAGGCTGCCAACCAACACACTGAAACAAATCTGGCTAGTCAACCCCATACTCGCAGTATGACTTGCAATAAGGAACTGGGTGACCTCAGTGGGTCACCCCAGCGTTCCTGATGTGCGGACTACTGCAATCAACATAGGGATGCTCAACATTGCGGGAGCCAAGGCCCCCACGTCCTGGGCCAAAAAAATGGCTTTCCTACACAATATCCCCATGGACATCTTAGCCATCCAAGAACCCCACTGTCCACCAGGGGAGGAGGAGTCATGGTCAACCATGCTCCTTCCAGCAAAATCCTTTTGGACACACCATTGTGGGATGGTAATTTGAACAAACTGTAACCCTCCAGTAAAAATCCAAAGCACATCCTCCCACCTGGAGGGATGGCTGCTCCTAGCAAACCTCAAGTGGAATGGAGAGAATTTTTCCGTGGCATGCATGTATGCCCTAAATGATCTGAATGACCATCAAAAATTCTTTTCCAATATTCTCTCAATCCATTTCTCCAAGGCAACATTTTTTGCAGGAGATTTCAACTGCTGGCTTAACACCAATACCGACTGCTGGCCCAAGTCTAGGGCTATACCCCGCGGCCACACAGAACTATGCATACTAAAGGCAACGTTGGGCCTATGTGACACCATTCCCAAACAAGCCCCCATCCTGGCCAACATGACGAGGCCCCACCACAACAATAACCAGCTGGTCTCAATGACCTGGATTGACCTGATCCTCGCCCCTGTAGACTTCCAGCACCAAGTATCAAACTTTACAACAACAATTATCCCTTTCTCTGACCACCAAATGGTCTTGATAGCGATATCATCCTCAGAAAAATGTGAAAAACCACCAACCTGGCACAGAGTTCACCCGAGCACCATTCACCTTCCAGAGCTTAAACTTTGGATTGAGATGGTGCTAACAACACAGCAAGAAAGACAAACACCTGATGGGAATCCTATCACCGAGTGGGAAATATTCAAGGCTCATGCAACCAAGAAAGCCTGCCACCTAAACTCCAGAAAAACAGCCGCAATGTCCGTGACAATCAACAAGGCTATCAGACAGCTTAAACACTTATAAAAAAACACACCTTGTGAGGGATACACCCCCCAATGGGGCCGCCTGTGGTTCCAGCTATCGACACAGGTAAACTCCCTCTTTAGGAAACACCAGCATTACACCAAAGTATGCTATAAATCAAAATACATTTTATCCGGAGAAACTCACACAGCTCAATTTTTCTACCATTTTAAACCAATTTCAACATTGGCGACCTGCACACAGGTCCGCCGAGCAGATGACACAATGGCATCTACACCATCAGAAATATCAGCTGAATTACACCAATTTTACACTGACCTGTACACAGCGGATTTTGCATCACCTAACGAAATTGAATATTTTCTATCATCCACTAATATTGATACTATAACTGGCCAACCAGACCTTGTAGCACCCATAACTAAAGATGAACTATGGGAGATAATAAGATCAACCCCACGCAACAAGTGCCCTGGGCCTGATGGCCTTCCATATGAATTTTTCAAAAAATATTTTAAACATATCGCACTAATACTACTGGCAACTATGAATAAGTGCCTGTAAGATACATCCCTTCTACCTGGTGGCCAAGACGCATACGTGGTCACAATATTCAAAAAAGGAGACCAGGCAGATCTAAACAACTGGTGCCCAATTGCTTTTAAAAATACTGAAACTAGAATACTAACTAAAATTTTAGCCAAACGTCTGGGTTGCATTGCTCAGACAACCCTCTCCCCCCATCAATTTGGATTCATCCCAAATCGCTCAATTTGGGATAATATCCACACAATTTCCAACATCTGCCAAGCTAATCCCACAAGTGCCCTTGCTTTCCTGGACCAAAAGAAAGCATACGACTGAGTACACTTAGGATACCTAGAACATTGTCTGAAGAATTTCAACCTACCACCCCGCTTTATAAACTGGGCGCTCCTCCTAACGCGCTTAGCCAGGTTTGCAATCAGAGGCCCAGGTTTCTTAACTGACACCATCACCCCCCAAAGGGGCCTTAAACAAAGTGACCCGCTTAGCCCCCTACTATACAATTTTACCCCTGACCCCCTCCTCCGCATTGCAAACTCAAAGCTCACTAAAATCAGGTTGGAGGGACAACCACCAACCAAAATGCTTGCCTTTGCTGACAACTGCGTTGTTGGAGTCTCAGGCAATAGGGATGCCAGGGCGATTGAGCGCATTATTCATCAGTATGTGTCAGTGAGCAATGCCATGCTGAACAAACAGAAAACAGAGGTAATTGTTATGGGCAAAATCAGTTCAAAAATGGGCCCCACCCTCCCACCACCACACAAACCAACCAACCACACATCCAACCACACAACAACGATCCAAGCCAGTAAAACCACTGTGTTTACCCTTTGCACACCACCCTGCCACCAACCCAGTCCGTCATCTGGGCATATGGCTCAAAACCTGTGGATATGCACTTGACACCATAGAAACCAACATTTTGGACAACATCACAAAAAGAATGACATGTATGCGGAGGAGTAAAGCCAGCCTAACCGGAAGAGTTGTGTTAGCCAACTACCTGATCCTATCAAAGTTATGGTTTGCTGCCCACGCGATCCCCTTCTCCGCCAATTTTACCAACGCAGTCTACAAGCTCCTGCAGAATTTGCTATGGTCTGGATACCGCGCACCTGTCAGACTGGAGACCATGTATGGCCCACGGAAGAGAGGCGAGATGGGGCTGCTCAACTTCACAGAAAGAGCTACGCAAATCCTAGACTCATGGATAGCCTCCACGACGTCACCCAACCCACCATCCCCCCACTGGGCCAAGGCAGCCCAAACCAATTTTGCAAGGGCACTACATCTGAGGTCCCCCTCCAACCTGGCGACCCTGATGAAGTACCTTGTAACACACCCAAACGCCACCGGACCACACAACACCAATCAGTATTTCAAATGCATCCCATACAACCTAAGACAAGGGGATTGGAGCTTCTCCTATGCACAGAAACCCGAAGACAATCACCCTCAAACTGGATATGTGCAACTACACAGAGGACAAATGGTGTCTAACGTACCTGCCCCATTACCACCCTTCCCTCTGTCCAGGATTGACTACCTAGACCACCAAGATGTCCCATATGACTTGAACACCCAAAAACAGGTGTGGAACCTCGTCACCTGCCCCCTCCTATCCCCACAAGTGTGCTCCACAATGTGGCGATACATGCGCTGTTCATATAGAACAGCCGACCGTACTTTCTTAATGTTTGAGACATGCGCCATCTGTGGCGGACCCAACACACTAGCACACCGCCTGGAAGTGTGCCCGCCATCTGCGCATATCTGGGCCAATGTGATGCACCTGTTTCAACAATCACCTACAGCCAAATTCCGACTATCCCGCGATATCATGGCACTCAACATGGCCTCACCTATCCCCCAGACACTGAGGGTTCTAATTGTGTGCATTGCAATATGGTCCATTCACACAATTACCCTTGACGCCTTCAACGGGATCTTCCACAATCTCAACCAAGCCATCATCAGGTTCCACAACCATTTGGCTGACCATTTTCAAGCCTGGCTGTTTGGCTCACCCTAACACAAATGGAAGAAACGGATGGGCACCTGGATTCCAATCTGGTTCCTTCGTTATGACATTAAAACCTCACAGTCTTCATAGGCGGTACACCCTACTAGCCCGTGAGTTGCCATGCCACTCAAGGTCTAGCCACCTATCACCCGTGGCCCCCAGCCACACCAAAGTGTGCCAAGTCGTATCTTTTGAGTTCCTTTGTTCTGCGCTCTCTTCCCATTTCTGTTTTCCGCTTTCCCTGTTCCTACATATTGGATGTGTCTGTCCCCTGGTAGGCCATCCTCGTATTAATAGAAATAATAATATGAAGACATTACCCATAGTTGAATAGATAATTAGTGTTGGTCCAATGCTCAACCTGTATTTCTCCTCAAAATAATCCTGATGCTGTCAGTAGGGATTTATACGCTTATCCGCTAACTTTATCTATGCTCATATCCTACTTTACTGCCTTTCCTCTCATCTTGTGGAGTCTTTCAAAGTCCACAGCAATTCCCGTCTAAGCTCAGCTTCTCTTCATACAAATCCTTGATCTTTACTCTTTATCCTATTAAAAAGGTCCCCAATTAAAGCACACAGCAATAAATTCCTGAAGCTGAATAGAACTAAAACTAATAATGAATTCTGCTAAAGTCTGGTCTTATTATAAATTATCAGGGGAATTTATAGAGGTATTTTGGCGCACAACCCTTGATTGGAGCCTCAGCCATGAAATGGCAGCCATTACCATTGAATCACCCATCCTTGTCTCAGAAGTTATGGTCTTCTCCATCCTGGCTAGGATTCCATTGTTGGACATCCTTGAGACCTAAAATGAAAAGAGTTGGAAAACTTGTCCCTAACATTTTCCTCATGATCCAAGTAAACCAACCATATTTGGCAAGCAACCTGCTTAGGTAATGGGACTTGTTACCCATTATGGCAGGTCACAAACCAGCTGATTGATTCACTAGTTGTAGGTAGCATCACTCGCCTTGCAGCTTGCTCCTTATTCCCAATCAGTTAGTGATGAAACCTGACCAATCCCAATCAGTACACCTGATAGTTAATCATCAATCAACTATCAGATGCCCACATTTCATTACCAACTCAGCCTGACAAGATCTTAAGCATTCACCCAGATTGTTTCAATGGATCTGAACCAGGAAAATTACCTAAAATCCCCTGAACATTATTAACCCAAATTTGGGGTCAACCAATATCCAATCCACTCACTATAGGGAATTATCTCCTAGTGATCCATGATAACCTAGACATATGGAAATGTGGGTAAAAATCAAACACATCCCCCTCTTGTCTATATTTCCAGCAAGAATAGGATTGGGACAGGAGAATACCACCTCTGAAACCAGGTCAGTATCTCTTGGGTTCTAGTGGAGCACAGTCAATCTGCACTCAGCGCTGCTCAGGACAACCTTTGGAATGTGGTTCTCTTCCTTTTCCTCCTTGCTACCGTCTACTTAGAATGTGGTGCCCATGACCTTCTGTCATGACGGGCTGATTGATTTACTCATTACAATACTAATCTTGGGATCTGGTTTTCCCCCATAAGTTCATATGACCTGTTATCATATTCAGGATTCTTGGTCTAGCGTGCTCAATTTCATGATCTTCCTCCTTGTCCTTAACAGTAGGTTCTTGCCATTGATGTTCATTTCATGGCGCAATTAAGAATGCTCATTTGTATTCACTCTTGCTATTTTCTTGTAATAACTTCTTGGCTCATATCATTTTTAATTCTTCTCTGGAAAGCTTATCTCGATGTTTTTTGAGATTAATTTCTCCTAAATAGAGCTTAATTGATTTCAAAATACATAATGTTGACTATTATAAAAGTTTGACATCCCCCTCTCATTCAGCTCATACATCAAATTCAGAAGTTTGGTACCAACAACTGATTGACAGAATGTCTGATAAAGATGTTCAGCTCTTCCAACTAATGAGTTGATCTGTGCAATAGAACCTCTTCTATGGTTCCCCTAGGACTCATACTCCCAGTCTAGTATCCATGGCTAGTCCTTCCGCAGAATTACCAGAAACAGTATCCAAACCTGAAAAAACTAGGTTAGCAATCATCTCAAATGACTTGCAAACAATCCTCCCTCTGTCTTTAATTCCCAAATTAGATTTTGAAACTCTCCTGGATTTTGCTCCATTTGCAGATAATCCTGAAATCATTATCAAACCTCCTAAAGCAATGCCCTCCACTCTTGATCAACCATTCCTCACCAGATTGGACTTTCTTTCAGAGTTCCTTTTCTGACTTAGCCAGTTTTACAAACTAGCTGTTCTTTCAACTGAACTAGCCATCAGAAACTGTAAACATTTCAAACTCCCCTACGCAGAATTGAGGACCTGAGTAACTGAAGCTCTATCCATAGTTCTGAACCCCTCTAATATCAAAAACATCCCAGTCCAAGACGTTGCAGCCTATGCTCTTCGCTTTGCTTGCCAAGTTCTTTTAGTTGGTCCATGAAGCTTCCAGCCTCTCCAAGCTTCCATCTCTCATTCTGCTTTTACTTCCAAGAAGCTCATAGTTGTCATATTCAGGATGTCATCCGCCCCTACACAACTATCTCATTTCTGGAGCATCCCATTGGTACCTTCCCGTGATGTATTTGATCAGAGGCATGATTTGGCTACCCCCACTTAGTATCCCTTGCTTGATGCTGGCTCATATGTCCAATGTTCTTGATGAATCCCATTGGCAAGCGCTCAAGACCAATCTTACAGCCCTGGTGCCATATCAGGATTACCTGGGGTTATTCGCTGACTGCCTCTTCTTTTTCTGTTGCTTTCCTCCCTGATTCAGGGTATTGCGTTTGAAAAGTACTGACATTTCCATCTCCCTTCCCCTAGTTGCATTCTCACATGAATCAGCCTCCGCTCAACAAACTTTACTTCAAGTAGTTTTAGCCCTTACTAGCATCCAATTTCATATGTATTTTGACAATTTGTTAACTCCTACTGTGATACATCCTCTCTTTCCCAAGAGGCGACAAAGGTGGAGTCATCCACAAGTCAAGGACAACCAATAAAAAATTATAAAAACATATTATTTTTCTGTGCGTTTCAATAATTTTTACCAATATATTACTATCAATCTTTTTTTCATCTTCTCTTTTTATCCAGGAAACTAACTTCACCCAGCTCAGTGGTCATTATCTTTATTCCCCCAAACTGGTTCCAAGGTATACTTTATCCTATCAGTTTTCTATGGTTAGAGGTCTTTTTTTGAGAATTAACAATTTATAATGGTTCAGCGGTCCTTTTTTCAGATTTAACTAAATCATCAGTACATAACCATCTCAATGGTTCAGTGGTCCTTTTGGAACACTCTTTTTATTATTATTTTCATCAATCCACTGCTTCAAGTATTTAGCATGTACTCAAATCACAATCCTTCCATCCAAGATATTCTTGATGGAATAGGCGTCTATCACCATCTTGATAATAATCTTGAATGTCCCTGACCACAATGCATCTAGCTTGTTTCATCTCCCAAAACCATGCATATCACAATAGGCAACTTTTTCGCCTATTTGGTATTCTGATAAGGATGGTGGGTTCTTATCATCTGTCATTTTTGCCTTGATTCTTTTCTTCAAGTTTTTATCAAAAAAACTGAATGCATCTAGATCAGGATATTCAACAATTGGATCAGGATAGGGCCCTCCCAGGGACTTAATGACAGAACTAGAAGCCCATGCTTCACTAGTTTACTGATTTCTTCCTCTAATACTGCTTCAGCCACCTCTGACCATTGAATCAGTCTCATCCTTATCAGAAAATTATTCCTGGTGTCAACTTTGTGAATTACATTCCTCATGCATCCCAAATCATGATCATCTTGGGCAAATACTTCCAAATACTTGTTGAATAATTTTAGCACTTCCTCCTACTGTCTGTCTATCAGATCAGCGACTTGCTCTTGATTGACTAAAAAAGATGCTTTCAGTCACCCCTTCCAGTAATCCCGTCTCATTGAGGGTCTAAACATTGTGGAATTTCTCAATTCAGCCATCAGGATTAGATGAACAAATTTAATGATCTTATTCTTCTAAATCTTCATCAGCTTTTAGTCTAAAGTCACCAGGAGAACTCAAATTTATCCATGGACCGGCATAATTATTCCAGGAGCCACCCAAGGCTCTACTCTGGACTTCTTACAGGGGCTTCCAATCTCTCCATATAGTAGCTCAGGTATCTTTAACATCAGTCCCGTACCAACTATGCTCTGTGATCCTGGCAATATGGTTCTCAAACTCTTGATCTTTAACAGAATTCCATAATTTTCCAGGATGCCGTCAGCATTTCTCATCACTTTTGGCCAACTAATTGGTAACAAATTGGGGCAATGCTGCCATTGTAGATCAGATTGATGAAATTAATACTATTCTTCAGTGGAGTTTCCCCATCTTTCTGATAAACCAATGGTAACTTCTGACCCAATATGGTTAACATATTATCTTAAAAGTTGCATTTAACTCCATACTCCTATAGAAACTCATTCCCATTAAAATATCATAGCTTTGGTTGGCCAAAACTATTGCTGGGGCGGATACCACTAAAGATCCAAATTGGAGTGGAAGAGCGCTATATACTCCACAGTAAATGGTGGTTTTAGCCTGGCTGTCCCCTATTCTTTCCTGTGTTCTAGATTGTGCAAGATTCTCATCTTCTTCGCCAGCTTGGTTGAGACAATATTGATAGGCGCTCCACTGTCAACTATCATCTGCACTTATACTCGATTAACCAGTATATCTATATACATACACACGGAGTATTGTAAAATTTTATTTACTGAGTGTATAGAGGCATTATTAGTCAATATAAGGGTGTGAATAATTTATGAAATTAAATCAGGAAACAATTCCTTTATTGCGCTAAGGGGGATAGACAGGTTTGCCTCATCTTATTTAACCTCAGTCAATTCTTCCAGATTCTCTGCAGCTCAAATCTTTTTGATCAGTTGTCATGCATATAGCTGAGCAGCTTCCTTATTATTTTGGGGTGAATCACCTTCACGCCATATCTGGTTGCTGCATTAACATCTAAATTGACCTTTTGATATAGTTGATCCTGCATGTCATCAACGAACAGATCACTAATGTCAATTTCTTCATGTATGATATTGGGAGTAATGGGTTTATCTGCAGCTCTAGACTGTTCCCCTTTAGGCGTGGGCCCTTTTCATAACACCTGTGTTGGTTTGGACTCTTTCACCTGGACCACATTGATCTTTTCCTTTGGCTCCTTGCATTGAACAGTGAAGTGTCCTCTTCCTCCACACTGATAATAACGTTTTTCTTTCTTATCAATCCTCTTAAACCCTTTGGGCTTATTTCCTGACACAGTTTGTTTATTGGCCTCCTTAGCACCCTCATTCCCCTTAGTAGGATTCAAGTTTTATAACGGACTCAGTTTGAAACTTCTTTTAGTGGCATTAAATGTAGCTCCTAATATTTTCAAATGATCCACCTTCTGTGAGGTGGTAATCTTGGTAGCAAACACAGAAGACATCATTCAATGTAAACTGTAATAAGGCTGAAGGGCCGCTTGCAATGTGATCCATGCGTCAAAATCATCCAGTACTTTTGCTCTGACTAAAATCTGCGATTCTTGATAGAAACAATCGGCAAACCTCACTAAGGATTCACCCTTCTGGAATTGGATTCCCATGATTTCCTGTTTGCCCTTTGGCATATGCGTGGGACTTCCATATCCTTTCATGATAGCCGCTTTGGCCTCTGAGTATGACCAGCTGTTCCCCTCTAAAAGGGGTAACACTAAGTTCTGACAATTTGTGTCCAAACAGTTCATAAGTGTCAAAGCCTTTTGAGGATCTGCATACCCAAACATTGCCATGTCAAATAATTATTAAAATCAGGTACAATATCCTGATGGAATGTAGGTAACTTCATCATTGCTCTAAATTCCTCTAAAGTTTCACTAGCCACCAGTATCGGTTTGGCTACTCAACTAACTTGAGGAGTTATTTTGGGAGTCATCTCCAAAATGGCTTTGAATTTGGTCAGCATATTTTGTAGAACATTTGACTTCCCAACTGGAGTTCTTGTGGTCCTTTCTTTGGCGTCAGTCACCACATAGGGCTCATATTCACATTTATGAGTCTTCAACTCTTTGACTTGCTTTGTCAGCTGCTCTATATATGCACTGATTGCCCACAATTAAATGTGATCCGCTTCACATTCCTTTTTCAGAAATTAAATTTCTCAAACTAAATTCCTTCTTTTTTCTTTAATAACGTTACTTTTCCTAGCAACTAATTTCCAAAATTAGATACATCTTTGATTCCTTCTTGATCTTGGTAACTCTCTCCTCCAAGGCAGCAAATTCTTGATGATCCGCAGAATTCAAGGGGTTTCTTGTTGACGGTTGCCAACTCTGACCAGAGTTTTCTAACTCATCCTTGTACTACATCTTGTCCTAATGTATTCTACTCAACTACAACCCCTGTAGTGAGCACCAATTGTTAAAATTTAGGGGCTTTGCAGTCCATTCACAAATAATAACCCCTAATTGATAACTGCGAAGGTTTAGTTTGTGCACTCTTTGCATTGTCTGATGATATATGATATATGATTGAAAATAGTATGTAGACTATGATCCATAGTTCTTATATATAACTAGTGTTGGTCCAATGCTTAACCTGTATTACTCCTCAAAATACTCCTGATGTCGTCAGTATGGATTTATACCCTTATCCGCCAGACTTGATCCACGCTCTGATCCTAGTTTATTGCCTTTCCTCTCATCTTGTGGAGTCTTGCAAAGTCCACAGCGATTCCCATCTAAGCTCAGCTTCTCTTCATAAGAATCCCTGATCCTTACTCTTTATCCTATTAAAAAGGTCCTTTAATTAAAGCACACAGCAATAATCTTCTGAATATGAATAGAACTAAAACTAATAATAAATTATGCTAAAGTCTGGTTTATATTATGAATTATCAGGGAAATTTATGAGAAAAGGGAATTTGGCGCCCAACCCTCAGTTGGCGCCTCAGCCATAGAATGGCAGCTGTTACCATTGATTTACCCTTTGTCACTTTGTCAGCAATGGTCTTCCCCATCCTGGTTAGAATTCCTTTGCTGGACATCCTTGAGACCTAAAATGGAAAGAGTCAGAAAACGTGTCTCTACTGTTTTCCACATAATCCCAGCAAACCAACCATATTTGGTGAGCGACCTGCTTAGGTAATGGGACTTGTTACCCATTATGGCAGGTCACAAACCAGCTGATTGATTTGCTAGTTGCAGGAAGCCTTGCTCGCCTCACAACTTGCTCCTTAATTTTCAATCAGTTGGTGATGAAACCTGACCAATCCCAATTGGTACACCTGATAGTCAATCATCAATCAACTATTAATGCCCCAATTTTGTCAGAAACTCTGCCTGACAAGATCTTAAGTATTCACTTATATTGATCCCAATGGATCCAAACCAGTTAAATAAACTAAAATCCCCTAAAAATTTGAACCTGAAATTGGGGTCAACCAATATTAAATCCACTCACTATAGGGAATTATCCCCTAGCAATCCATGGTAACCTAGATGGCTTTAAATGTGGGCAATAATACTAACTACATACACCTGGTCATAAGGTATCAGTGAAAATAAAATTTGATTCCAATACTGGTGCAATGAGAGTTTTATTATTTAAAGCACATACTTAAACTATATCTATAATAAAGGTCAACAAAATTTATTCTATTTAGCTTTAATATGCTTCTACATAGTAAGATATATAGATATTTAAAACAAAACTTAGGAACATTGATGAAGGAATGCAAATGTAAAGTGTTACCAACTTCTATATTAGGCTTTGTTTTTTCTATAAATAAACTCCTAGGGTCTATCTAACTTACGTGATTTGAAAAAGGTATAAATAAGAGCACATTAAATTTGCAACATTTGAATGCATAGCATTTGCTTAAATGATCATGCGTTCATTATACTAGATAAGAAATCAAGTAATAAAAGATTAACTTAGTGCTTCCAAACATAAAGCTGGCTATGCCTCAACTTCATGAGGATATAGTAATTTATAAAAAACCTGGATAATGAAAGCCAAAGAAGTAAATTACAGGGCATTTAGAAAAAATGTTACTCTTAGTAAACTGCCAAAATGCAAGGGTGAAAATAATAAATAAGGTAATATTAGGGAGGATACCCCAGTGGTAGAGTATGGACCCTCTACCACTGCATCACAACTTCAATCCCAGTAATGGACTTTGGGTAGGGGACGATTTTGGCTGTGTTGGTTTTGCGCACCAATGCCCCAAACTGAGATAGCAAATAGCAAAGGCGGTCCATGGAGTTCCTGGCCTATCATACGCTGCGCATGGAGGTTTTCTGGGTTTTATCCTCCTTTCCCATTTTCTTCACTTCCCTAATCAGTGAAGTATTGTCCCCAGGTTGACCCACCTCAAATAAAATTAAATAAGGTAATATTATATAGTACAACTTTATATGTAAACTAGAAGCAAACAAGACTCTTAAGAATATTGAACATATATTAATTTATATATGCACAATTCACTGTAGTGTTATAATAATTTTTAGTCTTTTTAAGAAAGTTATGCTTGTATTATTGGTATTTGAAGGATGGTAAAAAATTAATAGAAGTTTAAATATATACACGACTTATCTTTTTTTAATCTTTTCTATAATATTACTCATGTAAATTTATCTTATAACTTTATGAACTGACAACAGTATTGGGAACTTGGCTTTTGATCGCTAGATTATAGTTAGGTGCTAAAGTAAAGGTACATGAAGGATAGTAAGATTGTGATACTAGTTGAATCTTGAGCTACATTTATTGTTTCTAATGTGATAATTTGCCTGTTGATTTGAGTCAGTAAGTTGGTGTTTTCATCACTAGATAAAATTGTGCCCAGCTAAAAATTCTATTTTCTTTTCTTATATATATTTACTTCTTATCGTTGTTACACCAAAAACTCCAAATAAGCACTAAACAAATATTTCAATAATTGGGAGTAAACTTAGGCTATTACTGAAACCTTTTTTACATTTTGGGGGAAATTTATATTATCTATAAGAGAATCTTGAGCTATACTTGTATCTGGATGTTTAGTAATATAATAAACAAAAGACTAAATCATCTAGTTATACATAATTTGCTAAATCAAGTATTTAGATTTAAGGGTAGTAGCCCCTCATTAATTGATGCTGATGGCATCGTCTGTATTAGATTTTGACTGATTAATGACTAATTGAATTATATCAAGAGTTTAAGTTCAATATTAAAATTTATTTTGATTGAATTGTTTGGCCTTTGGAATTACTATCAAAAAGTTTGAATTGATGAATAAAAATGCTTCAGTTAACAATGAAAACTATCTGCACTGTATGTACAATCCACACAGGGTATTTGTAGGTTGTTACTGGTAGTGTTATGAAGGCTTAGGAATCCTGGATACATCGCAATCTGAGGTTCAGGAAACACCTTAAATTGTCAGATTATCAGGCATTTGGGTCGTCATTGGCACACATTCACAATGAAGCATCTGGTCTAATATCTAAAAAGGCAGATTGGGGATAAATCTATTAAAAAATGGGTTACTGAAGATAGAGGGAGCATCTAATACATTATTGATAACTGAGTTCAGGTTTTTTATTTGATCAGTAAAAAAATATTAAATATAAAAGGACTTTGAAAAGGGTGGTTATCCTGGAAGGGTAATTCCTGCTTCCACCCTAGTGCAGGTTTTGTTCAATGCAAGTTTGAAACCTGTACTGGCTAGAAAAATTCTCAGTGAGGTATATTTGTCCCAAAGTTGACCCACATCAAATATTCTTTGAAGGTCTTTGAGGAGATTAAAGTGAAATCAAATAAAATTTAAACAAATGGCCTCAAAAAAAAATAAAGCAAGGAGGGAGTATTCCTGATAGATAGGTGATCTCTGTGGTTTTGTGACACTCCCCTTATTCATTTTTATACTGTATAACTTATAACAGTTTCCATTAGTAGAGGATTAAAAGGGGACACCATTATGAGCTCCCAAGTTGTAGTTACCATATGGTAAGACCTCTGAGATTAAGAATGATTCTTTGAAAAAATTTTAATTTTTCAAGACTTGGAGTTGAGCAATTTATATTGGAAAATAAAACCAAGTTTCACGGTGGAACTTGTGGAGGGTCTTGAGCTGCTCATCATATTGGATACAATTTGATTGGCTTGATACTGTGAGGTTTTTTGGATGGTAGTATGAATCAGGTTGGTTTGAATACAAGTTTCAATTGTTAGATAGTAAAATTAGAATGATATTTATATCCAAAAATATAAGGAGTACGTCAGGTGGTAGATTGACTTTTGATTTGGTAAGCCCATAGGATAGTGGGTAATCATTTAGACCATTTCTCAGGATTATCCATGAAATCTTTCTCCATAGCACATAAGAGTTTCAAAAGAGCCTTTCAGTCAACGCATTGTATTGGGGATTAGATGGGGGTGGTCATCAATAGTCTTGATTGGACTTGAGAAACTAATTCGCCAACCATCTTGTTGTTAAAGTGTGAATCCTTGTTGGGTAATATAATGTTTGGAGGTCCATAGGTGGTGATTTCTTCATAAAGAAATTAGTGGCATTAAGATTATCACCTTTAGGAACTACTCATCTAGGGGCCATCTGATAACTTATTTGGTGGTAACTAGGAGGTATCATCAGCCTAGACCGATTACAGGGAAGGGCCCTGCAAAATCAATTACTCATATTTTAAAGTTTTTAAGCAATTATAGGGTTGAGACGTTTCTGTGGGCAGAGCTGATTTCTGAATACTTGACATGCATGGCAGGTGAAAGTATAGCTAAATATATCAGCGTGGGAAATAGCCACCAGTAGGTGGAAAAATTATTCCCATGTTGCTTGCTTTCCAAAGTTCCCAGTATCATCATTGTCTCTCTTAAGGCGTTTTACCCTTAAATTTTTAGAACTGATTAAAGTATGGTATTTTTGGATAATGCATATAGTTGACCTTTACTGACTATAAACTTGTTTGCATTTAGTTTTGAATTTTCTTCATTTGACACTTCCTTGGGAACATTATTATTTTGGATATATTACTGGATCTGTAACAACTTAGGTTCCAGGTTGAATGACTTCATATGGTAAGCTGGTACTTGGCTGGTAACAGGAGAGATATGAGAAAATCCATTGGCTACGGCGTTCAGTTTTCCAGGGGGTGTATAAACTTTACGTTAAATTTCATTAATTATTAATGTCATTGGATGTGTTGGGCATTTAGAAATAGATTGTTGATTAAGAAGCTTATGGCAGAAATATCAATGTAAATAGTGACATTTCAATCCAGCAAGCAGTATCATAATCTTTAGAGAGAGTATTATATCAAGTATCTTCTTTTCAAAGGTGTAATATTTGATTTTGGTGGGGGCTGAATTTATTAAAAGTTTGTTTGATTGGCAGAAATTTTCCACGTTGAAACTTGGTCAATACTTCTCCATGGGCAATATCATTTGCTTCAGTAAAATTTTAAATTTTGTTTTTAAAATTCAGGAATATTAAAACAAGTACTTGATTTATCAATTTATTCAGTTCATTGAAACTGCGTTTCTCAGGTTGATTGAATTCCCGCTAACCTCCTTTCTTCTTCAGATGTTAAAGCGGGGCTGAAATCAGACTGTAGTTTAGGATGAATGAATTTAATTGTTTACAGTTACAAAGAAACTTAGAAGCTCATTAATGTTCTGTGGGTAGGGCCATAATAAGATTACTCTGACCTTCTCAAGATATGTTTTTCCAATGGGGGTAAATATGTGGCCTAATAAGTTCAGCACTTTTCAACAAAGAAACATTTTTAATCATTAATGCTGAGGTTGGCGTTCTTGATAAAGTCAAAAAAAACTATCTTTGAATTCTGAAGGTGTTGTTAGAAAATTAGAAAGTAGATGATAAAAGCATCAATTTAAACAGTGATGCATTAATCGATAATATCTCAGTATAGGCTATCCATGACTTCCTGAAAGGTCTGTGGTGCTCTGGTAAGCCTAAATGGCAGTCACATACCAAAACTGATATATTTGGTAACATATGTGGATTTCTAAGTTTTATCTTCATCCATGCCTAGTTGGTATTATCCAGAAAAGAGATCAATGTTGGTGAACATTTGGGCCCCATAGCACTGAAGATGTTAAAATTAGGGGTAGTGAGTATGCGTTTTTTGTAATTTTGTTTAGTGAATATATTTTAATCAAATTCAGATTTTCCCATTCTTTTTAAGTACCATAACTACTTGGGAACGCCAATGGAGATTGAGAGGGGCAAATAATCCTACTGCCTAATTCTTTGTGAGTTTTTAGTTCTAATGAAGTGCTCACAAGCTTGAGGTAGTTGACAAGGTTGTCAGGTAATTGGTTTAGTTTCTCCAACATCAATTTGATGTTGTCTCAAGTTAAATAAAAAACGTCATTTTCATCCTGTTTGATATTATCTTTTGAGTTCTGGACTAGTTGTAGTAGTCTTCTCTTTTTTCCTGAAGATGTTCAGAAGTTTAAATTTGGTGAAAAAATTGGGTGCATAGGTAGGATGCAGCTGGAGAAGTTGATCATTCTCAGGCTGCAGGGGTGTGGTTGTAGTGAATGGGTAGCGGTTTGATTCCTCAATCTGTTGGGTGTACCACTGATCATTTTAGGGTTCACAAGTATCTTAAATACTTTAAAGCGTGACATAACAGTAACATTAATAATTAATCATGATCAAAAACAACTGCGTTAATGAATTGTATTTTGCCAGCGATCTCAACAAAAAAGTCAACCACTTAACTGCAGCAGGATTGTTGGGAACTGCCAGTAATAAAGAAAACAAGGTCGCCTTAAGTATTACTTGTTAGTCAATGTTAAGAGATTTCCTAGTGACAATATTGGCAGAAGACCCAGAATCCAGGACTATTAGGAAGGTGTATCCAAAGAGGGATCCTTAGGTGTGGGGTTCTCTGTAGTGAAAAAATTATTTAAGGTTTTTGGCTGACATTTCAGAGTTGAATAAGAACAGTTGTTTTAGTGTATATCTTGGCGTAAGGTGATGCTTGATTTGCACAGGTCATAAGGAGTTATATATAATAGTTCTCTTCTAAACCTAAAGGCAGAACTGCCTTAAGTTAATAAGGTTCAACTTGTTAGGTAGGGGCTGACTGCTGAGAAAACTTGATGGGATATTATGGGGATAAGTTAATCTGAACTGGCTTTCTAGATTGGGTTGTGCAATAGAAATATTCAAACCCTGTTTTTGAACATTGTTGGTCAAGGATTTAGGATTTTGTTCATTTCAATTCGATTTTGGTAAAAAAATCAGGTGAACTAATTCTTGATAATTTGATTGGACGTGGGTATATTCATCATACTCTTCCATGAGTATTCCACGGGGTTTGGCAATTTTTAGGGTTCTTTATCTAATGGATCATCGATCTTTTTCTTTTTTTGGGAAATCAAGTGTTTAAGTGGAGTTTGTGGTTTCTTTGATTCTTTTTCTTGGCAGCGTATTCCTCCAGAAAGTAAGGCTATTTGATTGGTTTTATTTATTTGGGAATTTATTATATATTAAATTTGATGTATTAGTTCTCAAGTTGATATATCTTCAATAATGAGTAAAACTGGTATTTGGACATGATGTTGATTGGACTGACAAACCAGGAGAGGAAAGTTGGCTGGTTTCAAGGGAGGTTGAGTAGCCCAAATCTGGTGATCTTCCCAGTTAAGGCAATGTCCACTTGGATAAATACACACAGGGGAACAGAAAATTTATTGCATTGATAAAAATCTTGTTTTAACTAATTTGGGTACTCTGATTTCATATCTGAAGTTATTTTTCTCTACAAACTTCAGTTTTTACTTTTAAAAAAATTCACGTTAATGTAAAATTTTCAAATTTTTAAGCATTTATCTCAATTTACAGTAGTGGGATATTATCTTAATCACCTTTGTGGTGATGATATAAGTCATTAAAAACGCAAAAACAAACAATGGCGCAAAATTATGCAATAGTTTTGAATTACAAAGAAATAAAATCACTTATTTTGATCATAAATATGACATAAAACACTAGTAAATACAAAAACTATAGTTTTCATTTATAATTTTTATATGGTTATACAGATGGAAAATGTTATTTAAATAATGCAGTAATGTAGCATGGAGAACATGCAAAACTCATTATGGCAAGAATTTGCGCTTTTAGCTCTTGAATTTGTGGACTTTCTCAAGATGATCTCATGTGATGCTCCAGCAGTAGTCTGCCATCATATGCGTGTACCATTGCCCTTTATAACGCTCTTTCATTGTCTTCAGGCCTTGATGAAGAGTTTCCCCTGCTCATCGCTAACATCCTCAATGTTTTTGGAAAATTAATCAAGATGGCTATTCAGGAAGTGCAACTTAATACTCGTGTTGCATTCAAGATTGCAAAATGCCATTAGCATCCTTTGAACCGTAAGTACATAGTTTTATGCCTTCTTGTTACCAAGGAAGTTGTTAATAACTGCTACAAAAGACATTAATGCTACCCTCCTCTTTTTATCCATCTTCCTGACAAATTCACTGTCATGCATAAGGGATCAAATGTGAGGACCATCAAACACACATGCTATTATTTTGTTGAATATAAGACCAGAAAATGCAGAAACAATGTGTTGAAACATTCATTTTCAGCATTCAGAGCCTTTACAAATTTCTTCAATAAGCCAAGCTTGATATGAAGTGGAGGGAAGATGATTCTTTCTCGTCTTTATTGCATGAAAACTAGATCATACATAGGAAAACTGACTTCATACTTGGAATCACCGATGTCAAAATACATAGAAATAGCTGAAAATATCATACAATAGCAAAAAATTGCTCTCCTGTGTAATTTAACATTGTAAACAAGGGCATCAACACTGATGAAAATGGCGCCTCAGATGGTTACAATTAAAGCATCAGAGATTGTTGTAAGGGCGTTGTCCATGAACCTTCATAATTAACTGTAAGAATTGCTTAGTAAGGGTATTAATTTTCTCTTTCATCTCCAAAGGTAGCTTGATGTCAAGTAGTTTTGGGATATTCTCTGTGTTGGAAGCGTCTAAGCCCACAGAGTCAGGGTTCACTAGAGTAGACGTCATTGGATGGTTAAGGCTTCAGTACACCATTTTCATGTAGTTTTGATAATTAGTATTTGCCTGATCCATGCAAGTTAGTTAGTCCATTATACAGCATCAACGTTAGGATTTATGAGAACATCAAGGAACCAGTGGAGAAGCTCTTGATCAACTTCCTCACTGTTGGGATTCGAGATATAAAGTATCTCAAACTCCCATCTTCTGAATTCAGCTGTGCCAAATTAGTCATCAATTCCATCCAAGACAAAACTTTTTCAGGATCATCATTACTAGTACTGAGTCACGTGGAGCGGGCTTTCCACCTTCTCAGTCAGGTGAGCGACAATATCCATTGAGGACGCCCTCAAGGAGGCCTTTCTGGAAGGTTAGTAAAGGTCCTGATTGGATGAGGCTCCAAAGATCTTGAAGGCATCAAGTCCCAATACACCCTATAAATATCAGAGCATTTTGAATTAATAAAATATTCGGTAAACTAACCTATATTTTTCTGTTTCCTCTTTGGTGCTCATTTCCAATTTTCCAGCTTTGAGCCACTGCAAACCCTGGCGCCAGTCCTGAGAACTGCAGCACCGACAAAGTGGTGCTCACTACAGGGGGCTCTGAGCTGACCTAGTGAAAACGTCAATCACAACAAAATGGAAACCAACAGCAACCCTGAAGACCAAATGACTGGTCAATTGAGGAGCATTTCTCAATGGGTTAGTTCTTCCCGATACGCAACGCCACCCTTGCAGCCAGAAAGGCTAGAGTTCTGCGCCACCTTCCAATTCTCGCTGTCCTCCCTAGATGGGGGCCAATATCAACTTCAGCTCAAACACACCCACGTCATCAAACAATTAATCCTCAGCATCTATGCTGAGGGTGTCTGCTCCAGCCACTCCCATGCCTCCGCCATGCCATCCACGATGTGGGACCTCTACTCAACGGCTGTATTGCCTGCTGGAGAGCTTACATTGGGGCCTGATCGCTACCTTCATAATTTCGTTCATCCCACAATTCATCACCTCCTCCAGTTAGTAGTATTACACCATCAGGAGGTCTCTCAGCACCTAGGCTCACCCAAAATTTACATTTGTATATTATTGACTTCTACGACGCCGCCTCCTCCTTCATGCATAACAATTGTAAAGTTATACTCGATAACTGATGACTAATCAATGTTATCCATGATCAATTGTTGGTATTAGATAGTGGCATCTCCAGCTACCTCAAGGAGTGATTTTGCCAAAATGCTCAGTGGTTTGAAGCGACATGGGCCAGCACTTACAACAAGCCAAGGAACTACTACAATCCCTACAACAGCGCTACTGAGAGCTGGCCTCTCGCAACTACTCCCCTGCAGCTGCTGGGCCTGAAGGGCCTAGGAGGCCAGAAGGTCCTGAGGGGCGTCAGGGGCCAGCAGGCCCTGAGGGTCTGCATGGGCCTCAAGGGCCTTCCGGCCCCCTGACCTCAGGCAAACCCAAAGACCCCTGGCAAAAAGATATAATAACCGCTCTGGCCGCCCTGTGGGACCAGATCCAGAAGGTGGCCTTGGGATGAAAGCTCCAAATGGATGGTGTTCCCCTCGACCCCAGGGTCTCCATCAAAGCACTATTGAATGAGGTGGATAACCTTAGTGCTTTCTTGAGGCTCACCAACGCTTGCATCTCCCAGCTTGAGACAACGTGTTGTGGGTTTGAAACCCAGTTGGCCACCATTGAAAACCAGCTCCAACTACAGAACGCCGAAATTCAGTCCTTATAGGAGCAGGTTGCCAGCAAGGCATCTGCTTCCACCCTCAGTCAAAATTGGGAATACATCCAAGAAGACTTAGAAGGCTTGCAGAGGCGGCTAGATCAACAGGCTCCTTGAGAATATGCAGAAATGGAGATCTCGGAGCTGACGCCCATCGCAGGAATTATCACCCTCTCTACTCATATTGTCACTAACTTTAAACCTAGCTTCAAGTAGAAGTTCACCCCTGGACAGGAGAGCATCGCCTCCTTCTTGTATGCCTATGAGAGTTCTATGGATGAGGCTACCGACTGACAAAAGGTGAAGCACATCCACTCATTCCTAGACAGCACCGCCTGGGAAGTTATGACTCCCCATCTGAAGGAGTGTAACACCTGGGAACAATTCCGCACCGCCCTGATCCAAGAGTTTGGCAGTAACCAAACCTTGGCCAACCAGAAGCAAGCGTTCATGGGCATTCAACTTAACAAAGGAGAAAACCCTATGGAGTTTATCAACCGGTTCTATGCTCAGGCTCAACCTTTGGTTACAACAGACTGTATCACTCTGGATGACACCATCACTGCCATCATTTCCGCCCTGGGGTTCTATCCTGAGGTCCAGGTGCACATGATCGGGAAAAAGAATGGGTTCGCTTGCATCAGAGAGATCAAGGAGGCCCTCAACGAGATCCCTGCCACAATACTGAACTCTAAGGCTGTGGCCGCTGGCCCCTCTAACCGCCCTAGGGTCCATGTAGCTGAGAACCAGAAAACCCCCCATCTGCGGTGCACCTATTGCAATGGCTTTAGGCATAGCGCCAAAACTTGTTGGAAACGTCTAGCTGAGGAGGTGGGAAAAGGGCAGTCAGCATGAAGGACAAGGCGCTTCATGCTGACATCCCTGCCCAGCCTTAAGTAACCCCTACACACAAACCAGAAGCTGTTAACCCTGAAGAAGTAGCTGCGGTATCTAATGACAATAAAGACATTGATACTGCTTACTCTTCTTCTGATGATTCTCCTATGTTCCTTACGTTGCCGCCTCAGTTTATAAAGTTTGGTCACCCAAGTCGCCATCCAGGTCCACAAGATTCCAGTTTATGTCATAGTCAACAGTGGCTCCCCCGTGAACGTTATCTCTTCCAAGCTGATGAAACGCATCAAGGTTGCCCCCAACATGCTGCATTACATGGAATATGGCACAGCTGGCCCTCAGTGCACCCAATCCATAGGGGCCTATTCCTCTCTACTGATCTGGTTCAGGAAGCTCACTTTGGATACAACTGCCATCACTTTGGACAACACCAGCTACAATCTGCTCCTTAAAGCCCAGTTTCTTCTAGACTATTCGGCTGTTATCCACTATGACAGTGGTTTTCTCTCCCTTCTAGGACACCGAGTCCCTCTGGTTTTTGAAACTGCCCATGACTCTAGGGCGGATGTCAAGGCCCAAGCCTGCCTACTGGAGACCAAAGGACAAATTGATCAGCTTGAGTACCACGTCTGGGGCTCTCAAGTCTGGCTGCCCCCTCCTGCTGTGGATGGATCTGAGGGGATGCCAGTTTACTTGCCCCAGGCGACTACTGTGCCCCCAAAATCCCAAGTTATTGTTGACACTCAGGTCTACATCAACATTCCCTTAGGGTATTTACTGGGGTTCCGCGGCCTAGATAACCCATCTCCCAGAGAAGTGCTGACCTGCCCCGGAATCCTTGATCCAGCATATGCTAGATTGATATCAGTGTTGCTAGCCAACCTGACTTACAAACCAAAAGTTATAGGACCTAACCAACCCGCCACTTACGTTCACTTGTTACCGATGGGGGCTGTTGCTGATGTCCAAAGCTTTGGGGAATTGAGGGACCTTGGCTTGGAGTCGCCACCCTCAGTTAATTTGGTCAATGCTAACATAGGAGAGGGCCTCTCTGATGAACAGCAACTTAAGGTTCAGGAGCTCCTGGAGGAATACTTGGATCTATTCTCCACTTTGACCTACAATTTTGGAAGGATGAACAGAGTCCTCCACCATGTAGAAACTGGGGATGCCCCCATTGTGGTCCCAGCCTTACCGTAAGAGCAAAGTCAAAGAGGCCCAGGTCACATTAGAACTCAAACAGCTGCTCGATGCAGGGCTCTTGGTTCCCTTGCGTAGCCCTTGGTCCTCCCCGCTGTTGCTGAACCAAAAGAAGGATGGCAAGCAACGGGTGGTGATGGATTATCAATGACTCAACTCCATCACCAAGAAGGACAGCTATCCTCTGCCCCGTATTGATGCCTCACTCTGACTGATTGCAGGTTCCCAATACTTCTCAGCCATGGACCTTACCAGCGGGTATTGGCAGGTTGAGCTCGCTCCTGAAGACCGAGCCAAGTGTGCTCTAATCGCCCATGAAGGGCTGTTTGAGCCTACCCGGATGCCCCAAGGCCTCTGCAACGCCCCAGCCACGTTCCAGCACGCCATGGATGAGATCCTTGGAGACCTGAAGCTCTCCTGTGTCCTGGTCTACCTGGACGACATCACCGTTTTTTTGCAAACTTTTAATGGACATGTCGACCACCTTAAGGAAGTCTTAAAGTGTCTCCGGAAGGCCTCCATCGAGCTCAAGCTCTTGAAGTGCTCCTTCTTCCAGCCTGAGCTAGAATTCTTAGGCCATAAGGTCTCCAAACGTGGCATTTAACCTATCCCCAATAAGGTTTATGCTATAGAAAAGATGTCATGCCCCCAAAGCCTACAAGATATTCAAGTCTTCCTAGGTATGGTGGGCTATTACCGTCAGTTCATCCCACAATTTGCCGACCTTGCCAAGCTGTTGTTCTACCACTTACAAAAAAATCCATTTGAATGGCGACCTGAGCAGGAACAGGCTTTCAACACTCTACGTACAGCTTTATGTACTAAACCTGTTCAGTTCATCCCCGTTTTGACAAGCCTTTCTTGCTGTTCACAGATACTAGTGATGTCGCTGTGGGGGCTATCCTGGCTCAGCACAATGAGAACCAGGTCAACCATCCCATAGCTTATTTTAGCAAGACCCTAAGCAAGGCTGAGCGAAACTACAGCGTCACCGAGAGGGAATGCCTAGCCATTCTTTTAGCCATCAAGCATTTTTGGCCCTACCTCTATGGCACCCATTTTACTATCATTACTGACCATTCTTCCCTTTGATGGCTGCAACAAATGAAAGACCCAGATGGACGGCTGACCAGGTGGGCCCTACGACTACAAAGCTATGAACTTCACCATCATCCATTGTGCTGGTGCTATTCACCAGAACGCTGACAGACTCTCCAGGATGCCGGTATTAGCAGTCCTGACCCCGGAGGAGGATCAGCTCTATGACTTAATAGGGCAGCCTGAACGTTGGGAGCTGGAATCCCCCAGGTCCAAGCTGAACTCCACCAAATGACTCAAGACACCCAGGTCAAGGATGGGTTACTCTACAAGAGAGTCAACAAGAAGTGGCTTCCCTACATCTGACCCTCCTCTCACACTGACGTCATCCTGGAAGGCCACACTACTGTTGGGCATGGTGCGGTCAAGAAGACCTATGAGTGGCTGAAGTCATTCTGCTTCTGGGATTGAATGGTCGAAACCATCCAAGAGGTTCTGAAAGCCTGCATGACCTGCCAATTTCAAGACTGGCCAACCCTTGATATCAGCACTCTGTCGTTGTGCCAACCAAGCCCTTCAATTTCATCAGTATTGACGTGGTGGGTCCCCTCCCCACTGGTCTACATGGTCACAAGTATATTATTCTTGCCATAGACCATCTGACTAAGTGGGTTGAGGCGATCTCAGTTCCTGCAGCCATGGCTAAGGCTACCGCCTTGTTCCTTGTTTGCTCCATTTTCACCCATTGTGGGTGCCCCCAGACCTTGCTCTCAGACAATGGTTTGAACTTCACCTCCCAGGTAGTACAGGAGCTAACTTCGCTATTTGGAACTACCCAGAGTTTCGCTGATCCCTACCACCCTTCTACTAATGGGGCAGTAGAACGGGCTAATGAAACTCTTGTCTCCATCCTGCATAAGTTGGCCACCTCAGATCCTGCCCTCTGGAACCATTATTTTCCCAGCGCACTGCTTACCTACCGGGTAAGCTATCACTGTGTTATCAAAATGTCCCCATTTGAAGCCCTGTATGGGTGGGCCCCATGACTACCCAGTAGCGTCCAGCCTCTGTCAAAGCCTTCACTCCCAAGAATGCTGATTTAAATATGAGGTCCCTTGCTGATGAAGTTGTCCAGCTCCAAGCCCAAACCACTCAAGGCATTATTATCACCAATGGAAGAGAGACATCCTGATCGAATCTCATAAGACCCCCTTACCAGAATTTCAACTAGGTGACCTCATTCTCTTTTATCATCATCAACCTGGAGGCCAACAGAACAAGCTCGATGTACTGTGGTCTGGACCCTACAAAATTATACACAAGGTGAAGTCCAAATACTCCATTGCTGACATCAATCAAGGGACTGTTGTAAACTGAGTGCATGGTTGGTTCCTCCAGCCGTACTCCCCCTCTGACAGAATCTTGAAGGGGGCCTTGTTGGGATTCAAGATAAAAACATCTCAAACTCCCATCTTCTGAATCTGGCCATGCTGAATCAGTCATCGATTCCAGCCAAGACAAAACTTTTCAGGATCATCCTTACCTAGTACTGAGTCACGTGGAGCGGGCTTTCCACCTTCTCAGTCAGGTGAGCGACGATACCATTGAGGACGCCCTCAAGGAGTCCTTTCTGGAAGGTTAGTAAAGATCCTGATCAGATGAGGCTCCAAAGATCCCAAAGGCATCGAGTCCCAATGCACCCTATAAATATTGAAGCATTTTGAATTAATAAGATATTTGGTAAACTAACCTATATTTTTCCATTTCCTCTTCGGTGCTCATTTCCAATTTTCCAGCTTCAAGCCACCGCAAACCCTGGCACCAGTCCTGAGAACTGCAGCGCCAACACTCACAACTTTGATGGTTTGTCTGGTTCCAGAGCCCTATAAAGATCCTCAAACTTAGCACAAAAATATTTATTTGGAGAAGTTCTAAAGGTGAAGCTGGCGGTTTTCTCACGGAGTTGAGAGGAATAGGTTTTAACTCTCATTGAATGAGCTTTCCATATCCACCAGATTTAAAGGCAGGTTAACACTGTGCCATTTTTTGGCAGGTCTGGTGAGAAGGCTGGTTATTTCTTGCAATTGTTACTGGGAGCTGAGCCCATAATTGTCTATCCAGGTATTAAAATTTTCTAACCATTCCTTGATAGGTCATGGTCAAATTTTTTTGAATCCTGTTTTGCACAGGTTCTCATATAAAAGATGGTGCTAACTTTCAATAGTCATAATAGCTTTTATTGGTTCCAGGGTGTCATCCCTGGCAGGATAGCCACTTTTTTGTGAAAGCTCAAGAATATTAATTTTTCATAGCCTGAGGTTTGGGTGAAAACTTAGATTTAGAAGTATCAGTCATTTGATTTGTCATTTGTATGCATTCATAATAAAGAATTTAGCCCAAGATTGTCACAGGCAGATTGTGGATAAACCCTGATAAACAAAAATGGGGTACTGAAGGTAAAGAGAATATTTGATACTTTATTAAGAATTGATGTCAGGCTTTTATACCTATTTGCTAAAAAAATTGAAAAGGAAAAGGATTTTGATGGTAACAATGGGAAATCAGATTAAAATAAATAATGGGATTAAAGGTAAACCCAGGGAGGGAATATCTAGAATGGATTAAAGTCTCAGTGATAGCATGACAATAGTACCCTCCATTATGAGATCTTCCAATACAAATAGATCAGATTATGTTGATTATTATCATCTGTGATATTTTAAAGTCAATTCTTACACTAGACTAATAATTATTTAATTTAGTGGTATCTGGAACAACGCCCCATCAATACAAAACGTAGGGTAAGACTTGAGGTACCAAGTATGCCTATGTTGTAAATGACTTTAGAGCTGTTCTCTTGAACAAAAAAATTGTTTTTATACTTTTAGATGATAGTAGATGGTCCCGTCCATGATGATTGAAGTTTACTCCAGGTTATTTCCTCTCAAATGATAGAATGATTTATTACTGATGTGGAACAAAGGTAGTCATGTTAACAGGCTACTGTCCAAGACACTTGCTGCGGAGATGCTCTTGATATCATTCCCATTTTCCTATTGAACCTGACTTGTTTGCTAACTATTGTTAGTAAATTCCAGAAAATAACTACTTTTATCAGTACTGATTATAGGGACTAATAAGGATAATAGAGCAGCCTCTCAATCATAAATAGAATTGAATATGACGCTAATAATTTGGTGGTGACTTAGGTGATAGGAAGATGGTAATGATGGCAGCAACTAGTCCCACTTCTGGATATAGTTGGTTATCTTTTTACGTATTCCTGTTTTCCCATTGACCCTTTAAACATTTATAATGTTAAATTTGTAGAAAGGGGTGTGATTGTTGCTAAGCTCCAACTAAGTTTATGAGCTTCCTGAAAACTTCATATACAAACTTCATATTGTCATATAATAAGACTTTAGAAATCCATGTCCTATGATGATGTGCGTGTGAAAAAAATCAGGAAGTCACACTGGCAGTGAGATTCTTCTAGCGGTGCCTTTTACCCACTTATTGGAGTGTCTTAAAGGCAATTATAACGAAATAATTCTGCTTAATGATTTTATTAATAGTTCAAAAATAAATAGATACATTGTGGAGTGGGGCTATGGGTAGTACTGGGTTGAACTAAAATTTATAAACAATGGCATAAACGTCAACATATGAATTATGTTTTTTCATATTGCTGGTGTCATTAGCCATTGATTCCCAGTATTATTGACTTCAGATGGTTGTATGTCTTCAGAAATTGTCCATGTCACCTTGAAGATGCGCTTGCATAAATAGGTCAAAAGGTCACTAGGGCTTACATATGAGTACCATTTGTTGCTTTCAAGATTTACAAGTTGATCATTTACTTTAATGTTTTCTTCAGAAAGACATTGTAACATCTGTTTGATCTCATTTATTTTATCTTTCTAGGTTTGAATATGCAGTTTAATTAAGCCATACATAATGCATTTTCACTATCCTGAAGGCAGTACAATTATAGTCTTAATAGTCCATCAGCGTTGAGGTGCTTGTCACTTCCCTTGTAGCATCTCAAGATCATAAATCAAAAGTTATACAGCCCATCTTGCAATGTGTTCATCTGGAACCTACTTATTTTGCAACCAATAAAAAGACTAAATGTCAGTAAACATTTTGAAATGGATTATATATATGTGTGTGGTCTAAAGTGTTTTGCTGCGCAGTTCACTGCAAGAATTTATCATTTAATCACCTAGTGGTTGCTTTATGCTTTTTAAAACACTTTTGAAATAGCTTAATATAATAATCCACTTTATCCTTATCAAATTGTGTAAGATTGCACCCATACCAACATCACTGGCATCAGTATATAGGTAGAAGGTTTTTTAAGTAAGCATAAATCAACACAGGAGGTAACGTTGGTCTTTGTTTTAATATTTAGAAGGCCTCTTGTTAGAATCCCCACTAATAATTAGTATCCTTGGAACAAAATAGTTAAAAATGCTGAAATATCAGAGGTATGAGGTTTCAGACAATCAGTGTGCAAGGGTAATGATCTGGCTTCCAACGGGGGTATTCCGTCACCCAAGAAAGCAACCAGAATCCACAAAGCACTGCCATTCTGATTAGGCGGGAAAAGGAACCACTAGGAGAAAGGTAAGGAAAATATTGGTCAATAAACATGGAACCAGCATCAAGAGTTAATCTGATAATGGGAACCACAGTCATCCAGGAGTGTAACCAGTTGCCACTCATTTCTTTGTAGGTGGAGGTAATTTTATAGTAAACTTGAGTTTTGTGATTTTGGGATTCTCCACCTTCCAATTCCATCTGCCGTCCTTCTGCTACTTGCCAATCACCTGGAACTTTCATAATTTCTTCTGTGTGATCATAGATCAGAATTATAGACCTTGTTTACAGCATTACTAACATATGTACTTTAAAACGGTATCTTAAAATTGGTATTTTGGGGTACATAAGCAGCCTCTTGTGTCTCTTGCATGCCTACCCATGTGGCTGAAAGGAAAGTAAATACTAGGGGAAGGGCTATCCCAATCACCGTCAAACAAGAATTAGGGACCCTCATTGGCCTAAGGGGAGGTACTTCAGCAGGTATAATTTTGATTTTTTTTTAAAATAATATGGATAAGAACCACGGATTTTAGTTTTTTGGAGTATTGATTTTTATTAAATATGTAAGAAACAAATAATCCAACAACCCTTGCAATGGAGGCTGCAGGGTCTTGTACTATTTTTTAAAGAAAATGCACGAGGTATGGGGCCTTAGAGCTTGGAAACACGATGACACTATTCTCAAGTAAGTCGTTTTATGGGTCAATTAACCGCCTTTATGTTACAATTAACCGCGTTACTCACTTTTGACTAATAGTCTGTTGATACTGTTATTCCAAGTTTGGTACTCGTTTTTTTTAAATTTTGGCTTTTACAAAACTTTTTTGTAAAGTATTTTCATCTGAACTTGCCCTAGGTGCCATGTGAGCCTCAGTGATGAGGGCAACTCTTGTATCCTTACATGTTATTCTAAAGTCACAACATAATTTTTTGATTTTCTGCACTAATTGGTCTGAAGTTTAATGGATGATAACGACTTTGGCTTGGAAGGGATCTTTGGGGTGGGGGTGGTTAGATAGGATGGGGCAGCTGCTACCCATCTCTCATCTAATGTGCTATCTAGATCATGTAACTAAGTAAGTGTTTAGCCTTAGAGTTGGAGACCTTTTTGGTTTTAAAAGATGTAAATCCCTGTCCAGCTTTATAGCTGGCGCTTGGAGACTTACATGAGGTATAAACTAGTGATAGTACCTATTCATTACAAGGAAGATCTGAACATCTCTCATGCTCTTAGGTGCTTACATCTTAACTATGGCATCGACTTTCACATCTTGAAGTTTGATTATATCTTTTCTAATAATATGACTTATGGACTCAAGATGCTAGTTCTTGAACAAAAACTTTATTTGCTTCAGCTTTTAGTTAGCTTCTCATAGCCAAATGAGTACTTTGCGCAGGCGTTGAAGATTTTCTAAAAAGTCCTTTTGAACACAGTGATGTCATCAAGGAAGATCAGAATTCATGACACCTTGAGGGCCCCAAATTTCTCGTCCATCTCTCATTGAAGTGTAGTGCGGCATAAAAAAGGCCCTGCGGATTTTGGGTAGCTCATACAAACCTTGACTAATAATCAAGAAGCATTTAACTTGGTTTAAGGTTGTAAATCCTTCTTCCAATATTCGCTTGCAAGGTCCATAGTAAATCACTATTATCCTCTAAGGCATTTCAAAGCATTAATTATACATGTAAATGGTTATAATTCTTCTTGGTTAGACTGTTGAGGCGTTAAAAGTCCATCACAACGGGGTGGCCACCGTCCTTATTTTTTACTGACAACATTGATAAAGCCAGAGAGATTTTGGATGGTCTTGATAATCTGGCTTCTAATAGTTGCTGAAACTATTCAATGTGAGTTCCTATTCACTCTATGGTGCTGATATGGATTAAGTAAAAATGATAAATCATTGCTGGTGTCCATCATATGAGTTTCCTTTTTAAACACATAGTCAACATGTCCTTGGCTAAAGATATCTTGTCATTCTTCAATTAAATCTTGAAAGTCATTTTTCTAATATATAGCTACTTTTTAATGTCTAATTCATTTATACCCACAATGGCATGGATCTATGAAACTGTGTTGAATGATTTAATCTTTGCAATATCTACAGTCTAGCTAGTTCTACCGCAATAGGTCTAATAGTGATGTTCATAAGTATAAAATAAATTTCTCCATGATAACTTGCATAATAGAATCCAGTTAGAGCCAATTGTTCTTAGAGGTGAAAAATCCAATTTGATATAACTTAAGCATCTTTTAATGGTGTCAAATTGTTTGAAGCAATTGGCATTATCTTATGTTCTTTTGGTAGAAGTTCCATCATTAGACTGGAATGGAGAGGCATCCCATTTTTGCTTCTGTTGTATTTAGTCTGACTAACCATTTTAGTTTTTTATACTTTATAACTTTTATTTTACTTAAATCTTTTCTTTTAGATAAAGATTTTAATTTATTGGCCTTGATGCCAATGTCAATCTCCAGCTTAGCTTACAGCGGATTACCTTGTATCCATGCCTACATTTTATATCTAGTGATTTATCAATAGATTTTAGTTACTATTGGTTTGTCTTGGACCAAGGCAGGGATATAGTTGAGGTTTAAATACTTTTCACTAAGCTGTAAATATCCCATTGATCACTTTTTATTTTTCTAATAGTCTTTATGGCGTTGGAAATTAATACCCTCCTTTATCATTATATTCTTTTATCTTTCCCTGAGCCAGTGTAAGACAATTACTAAGATTCTATCATCTTAAAAAGTTCTGTCTTGATGGTCTCTACAATTATGACAGAATAATTATGCACTGCCTAATATTCTCTTTGTAGTTGATAGTAATGGGAGTTGCAATTTTAGGGATCTTTCTTTTTTTTAATACTAGATGGTCCCATAGGGATCTTTCTTTTAATTAGCTTGTTTAAGCTGCTAAATATAAAACTTAGATGAATATATATATTATCTAATTTGAGGATCACTGTTTCATACAGTTCCCTTTGTTTTATTGTAAAAAAGTAACCAACCTGTGAAAATGTAAGTTGAGCCTAAGCGCTGATTGCAAAGTTTAATTCAATACAGGGTCCTAGTTTTAGTACCCTGTCTTCTGTTGAAAAGTCAAAATGTCATACTCTTATGATGATTGTCAGGGTGACCCACCATATATCCCTTAAGATTAACTAAACTATGAGTAGGCTCAGCTAAGTTCTAGAGTCACAGCTTTATTTGTCAATGCCTCATTTTAAAAATGACCTGACAGACCTAATAAGTGAGGAGGATACCCTTTATGACCTCACACCACCTTGTAGCTTTGTATTACCAATTAGAAAAGCAGTTCCCACTATGACCAATCTATAATAAGAGTTAGAAACTTTACATATCCTGGTCCAATAACAAGGATAGGAAATAAGATACTTAAATTCTCGTTGGTTAAGTCTTTCCAGAAGCAGAAAAAGCTGACCAAAATTAGATAACAGAATGGCACCACTTTGCTATTGTAGTAAAGCAACTTTACTGAGACATTTAAAATACCACTTGTAAGTGTAGACAAGTGCATAGCCAAGAAGATTCCTTGGGTTTTACTTCTGATGGCCACATGGATGCAGTTGTGGCTCATTTGCCTAACTTATTGACCACTGTAACCCTACCAGCCACTATTCCTAGCATTACTACTGCAAGCCCTGCCACAGCAGCTGCCACTACTAATTCCACCCCTCACAAGGCCAATATTGATTAATCTATGTAATTGTCCCAGTACAATCATGTTAACCCTGTTAACTTGCTCATAATATTAGGCATGGAACATCTATACCTTCATATGGTTATTTGGAGTTACTATGGGAAACACCGATGACTAGGTCAAATTGGCCACATTGATAAATCCATTGGACCCCTGTAGCCAATAGATATTAATGACAAAGTTATGTGAAGCTGACATGTCTTATCTTAATGTGTAAAACATTATTGAGGAGTTTGGAGGGACAGAACTGATGATAGGACGAAAAACTGCCTACCTTGATATATCATTTAACACCAGAGAAGAAGTTTTAGCCTTTGATGTTTGCTTTTACTATAAGGCTCAAAAATGTATAGAGCCACAGTTCTGATTTATCATGACGCTTAGGTTTCTTTCCGCCACACCTGCAATCATAAGAAATTATATTGGGTCGTGTTATCCTTTTAAATTCTAATACCACCATAACAGAATTTGTAGACTACCTATGCTGCTGCATCCTTACCTTTGGCGCCCCTAACACAAAGCCTTAAAATAATTAGTCGAGTATTCATATTTGACCTTGACCCCAAACAAGGACTTGGAATAAGCTTTAGTGGAGAAAAAAAGATATTTTACTTCTACTAATAGTTTTAAATCCCTAAAGAGTGATTAATATGAACGCTGACTTGTCAGCTGAACTTATAATGTGAATATAGCGATTGTTTCACTATACCTCCACAGCCTTAGACAAACAGCAATTTATTTACTTATCTGAGTTATGTGGATACTTTTGACGTTGAGATCCTTACCAGCATGAATAATTATGCTAAGTGTACTTTGTTTATATCAGCATATGAAACACTAAAGTTTGGGCCATTGTGGACAGCAGGACACCAATAGGCATAGTTTTCTCAAAACTAATGAAGAAAATTGAAATTGAACCCTATATTGCCCATTGCAAAGAATATGACACCACAGGGCTCAACGCCACTACTCCACTAGGAGCTTATATCTCCTTGCTGTTGGGTTTGGTACTAGAGTGTTGTCTGTTCTAGCCATAGTTTTATCTTATGACAATTATGAGCCACTTATCAGTAACTTTTTTATGAGAAAGTATTGGCTTAAAGCCAATTTTGAAGGTGATATTTTAGACATAAGGGGACAACACTTTGCGCTGTGATACACTAATAATGTACCCCCAGACAATGAATGTGGCCTGGTGGGCACAGTTATTAAACATTCTGCTGACACTATTAATGTTGATTTGCAGAAGCCTAATGCAGCTACAACGTGTATCCCATGCAACAATATTGACCCTGATGAGTTATAGCAGGAAAATTCTACAGATTTTTCTTCAGGCTTGCACCATATACTGGTTGATAAAATGTCCAAAGTGCACCTGCAGCTTCCAAAGCTGGCAGAGGTTAATCTATCTTCCAGATTGAGACCACACCTTAACCTCATTTAATTGTAAATGTTGAATATAGTTAGGAAATTATTCCCATTGGATATTGTAAAGGCTGCCAATGCAACTTAATCTGCCAAAACATACATGAAAGTCCAACAGGATTCCACTCTGCGCTGAACAAAATTATACTCTCAAACAGGGCCATTAAGCCCTCATTGGAAAGAATATCATTTTACAAATTCCTTATGGTTTTTATGGTAAACTCCTTCAACTAATTTGCCAATCCTGAAAAGGTCCCATTGCTACCTCTGGTGCTGTTTATCCTAATCAGGGAGAAACTAAGGTGTCTTTGTAAAACACCTATGCTTACCCAGTGCACTTTAAAAAGCATCATTTAATTGATTTTTTATGTTCGCCTGGCCTAAGGGCCTAATCATCCTAGAAGCTATCTGACCCCCACTCAAATTTGTGCTTGAACATTTGGTCATATGGGGAAATGTTGTGATTTGGTTTGACCAACCATTTAAACTTATATTATATTATTTTTATTTACTTAAAACTTTACTTTTAAAAAATGGTTTTAACTACTTGGGCCTTGACACTGCTGTCAATCTGCCAATAAATTGTGGTGGATCAACTTGCCTCCGCGCTTACAATTTTATATGTAGTTATTAATCAATAGAAAGGGTGGTTAGCCTGGCAGGTAAAACTGCTTCCACTTTAGTGCAGGTTTTGAGTTCGAAACCTGTACTGGCTAGTAAAATTCTCGGTGTGGTATATCTGTCCCAAGGTCATTCCAGCTCAAATAATTTTTTATTTTTTTATTTTTTATTAATCAATATAATTTAATTACCATTAATTTTAGCCTGGCCCAAGACAAGGATATATATTAAGGTTTTTATACCTCCTGCCCTGCCAGCAGTATTCCCCAAATACTTATCAATTTACTAGGCTTTACAGCATGATAAATCTAAACCCCCTTTTTGTTATCATTATATCCTCTCCCTTATTACAAGCTAACAAAAAACAATAGCTAATGTTTTTATTATCACAAAAAGTACAGGATGATTTTTACCTATGTTTCCTACCATTTATCAAAATAACGTTAAACTACATGGTATTCTTCAGTGTAATTTATAATGAATGGAGCTGCAATTTGAGATGTATGTTTCTCATACATAACTTGTTCAAGCTGTTAAATAAAAACCTTGTACTATAATGTACTTATTATCTTATTTTATGGTTGCTTTCTTCATACAGTTCATGTGTTCTTGTATAAAGATAACTTATCTGTAAATTTGTAAGTCAAGCATAAGCACCAATTGCAACAGCGTCCATGGCCTTAAGTAAAGCAATTCACTACATTAGTACTATCAGTATACATCACAGGAGATAATTAATGGTCTAATTAGTTTATACAGATTTGCTTTTTCCACAATTTTAGTAGCATCATCCTTAAACACCAGTAATAACTGACAGTTCAAGAGGGTGACAGTTATACTTTTGAAGTTTGTAAGCCTTTAAACTTTAGGAAGAACTAGTTGCCAATTGAGGAATCTTAATGGTCATTGTCCAGTATAATCTAGGTAGCAGTTTACACAAGACTTCAAATTCAAATAGGTAAAATTTGATATTCTTCAAGTGCACATGTAGAGGGTGGGTAGCCTGGCAGGGTAATTCCTGCTTCCACCCTATTGCAGGTTTTGTTTAATACAAGTTTGAAACCTGTAATGACTAGAAAATTCTTGGTGTGGTATATTTGTCCCAAGGTCAACCCACCTCAAATACTTTTATTCAAGTTCACATGTAAATTTTTTCTAGGTGTGCAAAAATTCACATTGAAGTTGATGTTTTGAAGAACTTAAGATGGTTCATAAGCTATAAAACAAAAGTTTTTTTAGACACCCATGTTCAAACAGCCAATACTTTAACCTTATGAATGATAATCTCACATTTTACTACATAAAGATTAAAAGGATGTTCAACGTCCAAGGCTTCAATAGTCTTCACAAACTTCACAAAATTTCTTAATTTTAGGAATACAAGCTTAAGAAGAAGACCTTAAATGGGAGAATAAATATCTTTTAAGTATTTTCAAAAATCTATTCACCTTTAGCTGATAATTAAAACTATATAAACTGGCTTAACCTCTTGAGTCAAGTAGAAAAATGATTGTCAACTTCTTGTACTACATTTTTGACGTGGAATCCATAAGAATGTAATGTCTTACCTACACGTTTTGCAAAAATTGACCGTTATGTTTTAATGTACTTTCAGCATACCCACTATCTCAAAAACTGCTCAACCAATCCCAGCAAACCAGGTGTCAGGTGATAGAGTCACTCAGCGCCCTTCCACCAATAGTACTGAGAATTTTGACAACTGACTTCAGTCGCCTCTAGGCTTTATCTGTGTGAGGGTGTTTTTGCGCCAAAAATTTATAAAGTGCTCCACTAAAAACTTATCTATCTTGGGAACTACAAGTCTGATCGTAAAAATACAAAGTGCGTTGTGATCCTCAGAACTAAATCTCTATAATAACACCAATTCCAAGTACCAGAAGCACTCGCAGAAAAAATAAAAAAATTTGAAATACCTCAACTTAAAAATTGTAATAAAGCTCAAACCAAAAAAATTCAATTGAAAACTGGCAAATCCTATGCAGAGCGTCAACAGGCCTATCACCTGATACTAAAAGCAAAGAAATTGGCCGGGATCTTAGATAAAGTCAACAATTTGAAGATTGACTAAACCCCATCAGCACTCAAGCAGCCCGCATCTCCAATACCTGGGTCATACAGCATGCCCCCAAAGTGACTCATATTGAGCGTACAGCTAGCTAGCAAGAAAATAGATGATGAGAACATTAACAACTTGTTCTTCAACCACATTTCTAACCAACCATTCATTCCTTCCAAAGTACAAGTCTGCCCATGATTACATGTCTACTGATAGTCCCATGACTATCAGGTTTAATTTTTAACATGGTGATAACTTCCACCTCATTGGAGCTACAAGAATATAGTATCCAGTGTCAGTTTTTTCATTATAATTTTATTTTTAATTTCTACTTCAGTATGTGGCAATTTCCAGTTCAATGATAGTGAGGTTGTCTTTCATCACAAAGGATTTTAGTCTCATTAATATTCTAGTGCTGGCCATGATAAGTTACTAAGCTTTCTGAAATTAAAGCACATGGACACAAACCAAAAGTTACTCTTCCTGGGTCTAATTTTGTTGTCCTTCAACTTATCATTATTGTCTTGGGTATATATATGCAAATTAGTTATGACTATCCTGATACTAAGAATAAGTTTTTCCTCATTAAATCCCTGTATATTTATGAAGACCTCCTTGTTTTTTATTGTTGTTGCAGACATAATTAAAAGCGTCATTTGAAATAGAAGTAAGAAATAGTTGTAAAAGAAACTGAGTAAGACAGCTCTGTGGTCATCATATCAAAGTTGCAGTAGCCCATAGTTTTTGTGTCTTCAATTAAATTATGAGGCATACTTTGCGACTTATTCCATACTGGCCTACTTCCTCATGAGGAACTTTTTTCTGTTTTAAAGTTTCTGAGGACATACAATCTCAGATATAAGTACTTTTATCTTGAGACAAGATATTATGGTGTTAAGCTTACGCTTAGAATTCTTTAAACATCTATGCTCATTTACCCTTTTATGTGCTGAGCTTACTGGCAGTCACTTGCTCCATACAATCAATTTCACACATCTGGAGGAAGCCAGAAGTAATTTATCTCCAGTAGTGTACATAGTGTTGAAAATTGGTAGAAAATTAAGGGCCTCTTGTAGTATAACTATCTTAATGGGACTTTCACATCTGGTATAGGAGTTTTGGTATATGATTATACCTTGTGAGCTAGTTGATAGTGTTTCTTAAGGTCTGATTTTTGGCTCTTGCTTGATCAACATGGGTGGCAGCCTTGATGTGTAATGGCTTTGTTGCACACAGTTTAGATACCAGGTGAGCTTCTGAAGTTAAATGATAATTTGAATTTTATTGTGAGGAAGGCTGACCATGGGACAGACACTTCCAAATTTGACCCAAAAGAAACAAAACTTAGTAACAGGGAAGGCACCCCAGAGAAGTGATGCTCTCTCTTGTTGCCAGCGGGAACGCCACTATGGGGGGGAGGGAATGTGTGAGGGGCCGTAGCCACAATTGAACATGTGTGGAGGAAAGGGTCTGATTTGATGAACTAAACTGGTAACCAGGAGGAGACCAGCTGTCAGTGATGCGGTGGGAGTTATAAATCCACGCCTGAAAGTGGTCCACCAAATGAGACCGGAATCTGTGGACAGCTTCTGGGAGGGTGGGAGTGGAGCCTGCGATGGCATCCAAGACAATCGTGTGGATAGTCCATATGGCGATTGCAACCACCAGAGCATGGAGGGATGGTGGAATGGGGAGGCCATTGATAAAGCAAACACATCTCTTGACAGACTGAAGGGATGTGTTTGATCCTGGCCAAGCAGACGTTGAACTTCGCGCCATATCACTCTAGAGGTAGGACACTTCTCCATGCGGGGGAACAGCGTTCCATACTGGCCACACACGGCTCAGGATGAGTGTAAAGCGTTAGAGCGCTCAGCCATACAGTACACCCGCCTCAGGCAGCGCCACACATGGGAACGGATTTGAGGCTGCAACAGAGGATGGTGTGCATATTTCCAAATAGTTTTCTGAGTTTTAATGGAGTAAGGAGTGTCCATCATGGTCAGGTAGTCCACCCTGGATAGGACATGGGGCCGTGTGGGGATCACGCCATCTTGGATGGGTAGCCCCTGTACCTCTTGTGTGAACTGAGGAGAGGGGCGGCCTCTCTGGGCTGTGTGTCTGCTAATACAAATTCTCCACTCTGCGCTCCGCATGGAGAGGAAGATTCGTTTGTAGTGGGTTTTAGTATGGTGAGGACCTGTGGCCGATGGGTGTGAAGCCAGGTATTTCATCAAGGAGTGAGGGTTCGATGGATTTTAAGGCCCAAGGTGCGGGAGAAGTTGGAGTGGGCTGCGCGGGACCAGTGTTGGGAGGGGAGCGTAGGGGCGGTGACAGCCGCAATCCAGGTGCCCAGGATCTTGGCAGCATGGGCTTTGAAGTCAAGCAGGCCCATGCCACCATGATGATGAGGGCCAAACATGACCTCTAGCCGTACTGGTGGTGGGCGGCCTGGCCAAAGCCATCCTTGCAAAAGGGCACACAAGGATTTTAAAAAGCCTGGGGAGAAGGGGATGGCGTGGGCTCCAAACCAGACTTTGGAGAGGAGCATAGAGTTGGCTAAAACAACCCTGCCAGTAAGGGAAGTAGGGTGGGCTCTGAGGGAGGCGATGCGCTTCATCACGTTGTCTAGAATATGACTTTCCATTACTGCTGATGCATACCCGCCTGCCTCCACCCACATGCCCAGATGGCGGATAGGCCCTATGGTAGGGCGTGGCATGAAGGGGAGCACTAGTGGGGCGGTGTGGGGTGAGCAGGGAGGGCGAGCATGTGTGCAAGCAGATGGGCTGGGCTGGGCACTGGTCGCTGGGGCCCAGCAGGTTTGATACCAACCAGGGAGGATGATTTCAGTTTTGGAAGCGTTCAGTGCAGCATTACTTACCCGGAAATACTCTTGGATGAGAGCTTCAAGCGCGCGTGCATCTTTATTATTAGACACCCCAACCACACAGTCATCTGCAAATGCCATCATCTTGACTGGGGCTTGGCCTGGTACATGGACCCCAGTGAGTTGGGCATTCACATTTTGAAGTAGTGGGTCAAGGCTGAAGTTGTATAAGAGTGGGCTAAGGGGGCCCCCTTGTTGTAAGCCCCTTTGAGGGCGGACTACTTCCGTTAGGAAGCCAGGGCCACGCACTGCCATTGTTGCAGATTCCGTGAGCAGCATTACCCAGTTGATGAAGTGAGGGGGTAGGCGGTATTGATGGAGGCAGGCCCTGAGGTATTCCCAGTTTACTCTATCATAGGCCTTCTGTTGGTCCAAGAATACAAGTACCCCAGAGGCTGTGGACTGGCATGTGTTAGCCACAGAGTGCACGTTGTCCCAAATCGACCTTCTGGTTATGAAACCGAATTGTTCTGAGGAGATGGTGGCAGATGCTACAATCCCTAAACGGTTAGCCATGATTTTAGTTAAATTTTTTTGTATCCGTGTTCGTTAAAGAAATGGGCTGCCAGTTGGCTTAGTCTAGCTTGTCCCCTTTCTTGAAGAGTGTGATGGTGAAGGCCTCTTGTCCTCCTGGTAGGAGGCGCATTTCCAGAAGGCTCTGGTTAAGTGAGACAAGCAGCAGTGGGGATATATATTTGAAGTATTTTTTATAGAATTCATATGGAATACCATCTGAGCCTGGGCATTTCCAATTTGGTGTACCGCGGATGGCTGTCCATAGTTCAATTTGGAGTAATCAAATTCATTATTTCCGGGTATTGGGAAACAGTGCAGATGTGGGTTCAGTCAAAAAATTCTGCCACTTCAGCTGGCTGAATTGGATCAGATCAGTATAACTCAGAGTAATACTTTTGTATTTTGATTGCCACTTCAGCTGGTGTATCTGTGACGGAATCATCCAATCTTTACACCTGTGTGCAGGCCACACTCTGGCGTGGTGCGAAGAATTTTAAAAAAAATATGCGGTGCACTTGTCACCCTCTGTAATGCATTTATCTTTGTACTGAACACAAACCCGATGTTTGTGTTGCCTTTCAAGCGCGTTGAGGTGGGCAGCTGCTTCTGCCCACTTCCAGCCCCATGCAGGGCTGTAGCTTATAGCTGGGATGTTAGACTCCAGGTGTGCCAACTCTGCCAGAGCGCGCGAAATGATGGCTGATGTGGCTCATGAGCATTGGGAGGAGAGGTGGTGAGAGTGGCGGATGGTATCCTCTTTGAAGGCTGACCATGTGGAAATGGGGTTCGCACAAAATGGTGTAACAAACTCTTTTGCCAAAGTTGCTGATTCCACCCAAGTGGAAAATCCTGGTGACGTAAGTTCAGGGGGTGGAGTTTGCACCAATGTGGGGCCTTAGCCACTGTGACAGGTAGGTGGTAGATTATTGAGACCAGCCAGTGGTCAGAGAATTCAATTTTTGTTGTTTGGAAGTGGGAAATGTGAGGTTGTAATTTCGCCAGTGTGAGGATAAGGTCAATGCGGGTCATGGACCTTAATTGGCCGTTGTGGACGTGGGGGCGCATCATGTTTTTGAGCAGCGGGGCTTGCCACGGCAGCGCATCTATTAACCCAAGGGTGTCCTTTAGAACGTGAAGTTCTATGTGACCCTGGGGCATGGGAGGAGGAAGGACAACAGTCTGTGGGTGTGTTTAGCCAACAGTTCATGTCGCCAACTATGAAAGGGTCTGGGGGTAACGGGAGGGATTTGAACAATGAGAAAAATTCCTGAAGCTCTCATGCACAGGTTGGGGCATAGATGTTGATGATAGCATGCACCACGTTGGCCCATGAGAAAGTGACAATGAGGATTCAGCCATTGAGGAAGGATTCTGATGATAAAAATTTGAAAAAATTGTTTTTCCAAACTAGCACCCCACAGTGCTCTGACCAAAAGGATAAGGAAGGGAGGAGCATGGTTTTCCAAGCATCCTTGGAACCTCGTGGACAGTGGGACTCCTGGATGGCCAGGATATCCTCAGGTAAATTTTTTTGTAAAAAACTCAGTTTACTAGCCCAGGATGGTGAGGCGTTGAGTCCAGAGATATTCAACATCCCTAAAATGAAGGTTTCCCCCATTGCACCTTAGGTGCGAGGGGTGGGCACCTGGGCCCACTAGCCTCCTCTATATCCCCATGGGCCTTCAAGGCAGTGCGGGTGTTTGCAGCAACGCTATCAGTAGTTTTGTTAATTTTAGCAGTAAGGTTCGCGTTGTTTTTTACCTTCTGTTTTTGTTTCCTTGACATCAAACAATTTTTTTGCAGTGCAGATGAGTTTGGTGCACCAACGTTTGGGTTGAAGAAAAATTTTCAGGTAGGTTGGGCCCCAATTTGGTTTCAACTGGAGCTTGATTGCAAAGATTGGGTGAGATTGAGTCACCCATCAGATCCTCAGATTGGGCGGCCCAATCAGCATGGGCTTCCCAATCTGATTAGTTGAGGGATTCCCAAGTTGCTTCTGCCGCGAAGGTTTCAATGTCCTCCTGGCATTGGGAGTGTGGGATAGCAGTGGTGACTTGGGCCGCTTCCTTGGCCGCGGCCCTTTGGGCCTGCTTGGCCTTCTTCTGCTCTTGTGGGGAGATAGTTTTACCAGTAGGTAGCAGCCTTGTGCTCCCCACGGGAAAGCCTCTTTGGTGCTTGTAGTTGGTTCATAGTGCGCCTCTCCGCTGGCCATGGCCGCTGAGGGGTGCTCTTGGAATGTGATGCCCTCCTTGGTGGGGCATGCATGTGCCTTATGGCTGAACGCGTCACAGTGGGTGCAGATGGGGGGATGCGCTGTCCACGGTTACCTGGAAAGGGTGGATGGTATGCCCTTCAATATTGATATATGTGGAGTGCAGGATCTGGGTTAGGTCCTTCACAATCTCCTCGGTTGGGGTCAGAACTGCAATGGCTTTGCCAGTGCACAGGTGTGGCATCAGTGTAAAGCGTTGCATCTCAAAAGATTGTATTTCGCCATATATGGTGAGACCATCTTTCAGGTGCTGCTCCAAAATGGCACATTTTACCATAGTAGGCAAAAAGTCAAATGTGAGGAAAATTTGGTTGGCTTTTGTCCATCTAGTGCATTTGGTTTCAATGACCCATTGCCCTTTGGGGAGGTCAATCACTACGCGCACTGCAGCAGCTTTGTCTGCTGCCTCCTTGTTTTCAAAAACTGAGGTCCAGCCAACCGCGTGACATGGAGTGAGGTGCAACATACACCGCTGTTGGGAAAAAAGTGTGTACAACCCCACAAAATTTTTCCCATAAAGCTGTTTGTTGGATGTCCAGAAACACACAGACTCTGTATTCCACCAACGAGAGTGGTTGGGAGTGCGGCGTGTTGATATACTGGTTGCATCGCGCTTGCCAAGCAAGAATCTCCATGGAAATAGTGACCACCAGTTTTTATTTTTTTCTATTCTGCCATTCTCTCTGGGGCATTTTCAAACATTTGAGGCCACGGGCCTACCTCCTGCTCCTCTTACCTTACTTGCCCAACTGCTCCCTGACATGGGCGCAGACTAATCTCCTCTGTGAGATTATCAAACTAGAATCAGACTTGAACTGAATAAGTTGCAAAAGTGATTGCAACGAGAGGAAAGTTTTTTACAATGAAAAATTGTATGATAATTCTCACAGCTTAAATCTTTTTCTCATACTACCCAATGTATCATCAATGGCTATTTATGACTTTATCATCGCCCAATAGGCAGTATTCTTAATAAAACTCTTATATAAATATAATATTTTGGTCTAACACAAGGCTTAACAAAAATTTTTAACCAAGCTTTCATTTGATGTTATCAAAAACCAGGGAATCATCTAAATTAGTGTTTTCTTTTTTATATCCTAGACTGATTACTGGTAATCTCTTCACTTAAACCTAATATAAGTAAAGAAAAGGATAAAACTTAAGATTTTGTGATCTAATGTTTTTATTAGAATAATTTGAAGTATTTTCATACACCAGGCATAAAAAAGATATGAAATAAATGTAAATTGATTGTAAATTGGGAATAAGGTACAGCAATATTGTAGATGCTCATGAACCCTTGGTCAGTCTCTTACTTGATCTCCATCTATATTTGGGCATCCATTTGGTATAATGCTTGTGTTCACAAGCCTTATCTCACGGTATACATCACTGAACTAGTATGTTTGGTGGCCCCTTTCATAATACTCACTTCTGGGTCAGTGGCTGCAATACCTCTCTTGGTTATTGCTTCTTCTCACAATTTGTTATTATGATGATTGCAACAGGATTTATGTGATTATACAGTTATGATGCACCTTATTCAGGTTTTTGACTGACCTTCAATATTGGTTAATTACCTTTTTGGTGGTATTCAAACAGAAGGTTCATTTGCTTCTGTCAGGGTAACTTGAATCATAATGTTTTTCATCATTTATTTGTCATTGGCTGTTTCTGATGGAGCTACTTCATCACTTAATTAAAGATTGTTTTGCACCCCAAAGGTATAAAAAGGAATTTATTTCCATACGCATTGTTAGTGTCATTGTTATCTTCAAACTGTAAACCTCTTCATCCAGCAGGTATCAGATAATTGCACGACATCTCAACTGACTGGTAAATTTACTTAGGACAATGTTATCTTAAAAAAGGGGTTCATCTTTTATATCTGCGCTTTGATATTGCATATATAAATCTTGAGGTGTTGGTATACTGGTGGGGTTCCTTTCAAAGAGGGAATCATTCTACAGTATATTTGTGTTATCTTCCATAACACTGGTCAACTTTATAATTATCCACTATTGCTAAACATAATCCAAAGAAGATTATAATTTTCTTAAATGTCCATGTGATCTTAATACACTATAATATTGTCAATACATATTGTTGGACATTTGCCTTTACAGCTGAAAAAAGAAGAATGTTTTTAGGTCAATCTCAGCCAAAAAGGGAAATGTCAGCCATTTGTGATTATCTGAGGATTTTAAGAGTGAATCCCACAATAATAAAACCAATGCTATAGAAACTTTCGGCTAAAAGTCCCTGGCTGACTCTCAGTGGAACCCCATTAATTGGGGTAACATAAGTTTGAAACCCGCATGGGCGCTTTTAGTAAAATCTAACAATTGGATTTCGCCAATTGCACAACAGACTTTGGGGAAACCAGTGGAAGGTACTCCCCCAACCAGCACCAAGTCCTTCACTACACCTACGCGGGTGCCACCTCCTTATATAGGCGTGGAAGCAGTTCCTCAAGGTGAGAAAAATTTATCAAGTGGTGATTGGTTGGGGTACATCAAAACCCTCATTGCATGGGTATATTTTGCCCCAAACCCCCAACGTCTATTTCCCAAAAATCACCTAACTTTTCTCCATGATCTGATAGGATTAACACCTATATTACTCAAAGTGGAAAGCTCCAAAGCTATTCCAAATCTATCCCCAAATCCCTTCAACCTTTGAAAATAGTATAAATATCAATTGTTGAAAGTTGAAAGGGAATCTCTTCTCAATTTGAACCCAAGCCTCTATTAAAAATTTATAAAAAAACCAATTTTTTATATTTATTTATATTATTTTATCAAATCCTTTGTGGGATCCAGCAGCGTAGCACCAAGCAAGCATAACAAAGCTGGTTTCCTAAACATATTAAACAGCTTATAAACAAGTGCCATATCCTTAATATAAGATAAAGGTGTAAGAGTAGATATAGGCTTAAAATATGAGGCAAGTATATTCCTCCCTCTGGTGACTTAAGATCTTTCTCCTCTATGAAGATTTTCACTTTCATAAATAGCATTATATACTCATTCTTATATTGCAGTGAATATAGTTTTTGTTGGTAACGCTCCAATAGATATTTGATGATAATATTGCAATTAACATTTTAACTTTAAAATTTGCCATCATAATCATGTAATTGAACAAAGTTTTCTTTAGTATATTGTTAATTCTTAAGTTAGAGTTTTGATTCCACTGAGTCAGTTTGCACAGGGTATTAGCCACTGAGCAACCAAATCAGACGATATGAAGATCACCAATTCTAATAAAACTTGATAAACTATATATGGAGCTATCGCCCCTTATTTTGACCTTTATTGTTTTACTAATTTGCAGACTCATCTGCAACAACTTAATCACCAAAAGAAGACCCCCTTCTCAATACTCCATATGACTCTTTTATATCCTGGTTCCCCAAGCTGGATTCATGCTCAGCTTGGTAGTCTCCTATTTGTCTTCCCTTTTCTAGAAGCTCTCGTTTATATTGAATCTCAGCATAATTCCCATCAATTCACCAAATGATTGTCATTTTGATTGATTATTATTTGTATATCTTTTTCATCAATCTTGATACTCATCTTAATTCTTCCTCCAATCCACCAGTATAGTTAGCATATTGTCCGGTCATATCAACTTCCTGACATTACCCCCTTTGACTGTATGATAAGCTCTTACTGTTTGTATGTTCAAAGGAACTTTGTGTGAACTTGGTTGATGACCTGACCCATGTGGGTTCCTTGATGGTTATACATCCATGCTGATCTTCTTGATTGTCTCAAATGGCCCAACCCAGATGTTGGAGAACTTGTTTTCTGCCCAAAACTATGTTGGTCATGGAATAAACCATGGTCCCCTACAGAGAACAATGGAAGTCTGCTTTATCTCTTCTGATTGGCTGCTTGATCGCAAATCTTCTTGGCCAAACTGGTTGAGTAGGCTTCCATTTGCAGCTTGATCAATGTATCCATAAGAGTCTTCAAATATCGCTGAGGGTCCACATCACCTGTGTCTTCTACACATGAGTAAAGCAAGATGGGCAGAGCTGGATGTCGATCATACAGAAGTTGGAAAGGGCTCTTACCAGTGGATTAATGTTAGCTGATATTATATGCGAACACAGCTGTAGGTAGAAGGGCACTCCATTCCAAGGGTTGATCTTCTACCAATTTATGGAGTATGTTCACTAGGGTTCCGTTGACCCACTCACCATTTCATTTGATTCTGGATGATAGGGGGTGATCAAAACCCCGCAGATCACCATCAACTCATTCAACTTTGGCAGGGTGTGCAAAGTGAAATTGGTTCTGTTGTCTGTTAGAATGAACTGCGGGCAGCCATGTCGCTGTATAACACATTTCATAATAAAGTTGGCAGTGGTGACCGCGCACAAGTTGGTAATGGCCCTGGCCTTCGCCCATCAAGTCAAATGATCAATGGTGACAATTGTATACTTGGATTGATTGGCGCTAGTTAGCAGAGGTCCCACTACATCAATGGAAACGGTGTGCCAGGAGAACTGGGGCTTAACCATCTGGTATGTGATCTTCTTGTGGAATGTCTTTTCCACTTGACACTGATGGCAACAACTAACCGTTTCCAATATGTCATAATGCATGCTCTCCCAGTAGTAATGTTGCCGCAAAGACTCCAGCGTTTTCCACAAGCCTCCATGTCCTACAGCCTGATGAGCATCCATAATAATTGTTATCTATCTGAAGATTTAGGGAAACTCAGTGTTGAGTCTCCAATCCACTTATATAGTTCCCCATCACTTAGAAAGTATCCTCCCTGAGCCTAAATAATACCTTGATCACCTGTGGCAGCTCATCTTGGTATTTGTTCGCCACCATCTTCTCATAGATTATGTCAGCCAAATCTGCCATGATAGTAAAAATTGGCAGCTGGGAAAGGCAATCCGCACTTTGATGTTTTTCTCCAAGATGGTGTATAATCTCAAAATCATATGCCTGTATCTTCAGTGCCCAATGTGCGAGCCATCCTTCTGGTTCATGCAGATTCTGCAGCCAGCGCAAGGAAGCATGGTCCATCACTACTTGGAATCTTACCCCATGTAGATATACCCAAAACTGTTTGTAAGCGTATATCACCGCTAAACACTCCCACTCAGTCACAGTGTAGTTTAGTTTATAACAGTTCAAGCTTTGACTACAAAATGCGACAGGATTCTCCACGCCATCATCGTCCTTCTAGGATAATACTGCCCCTATAGTGGATAGGGATGCGTCCATTTGCATTATGAACTGTTTGTCAAAGTTAAAATATTGCAAAATGGGTGCTTTTGCTAACACGGTTTGCAACACATCAAAAGCGTTCTGGCATCATTCCATCCAATCAAAAGAAGCGTTTTTCTTTAACAACGCAAAAATCATGGCCCTGATGCAAATAAAATTGGGAATGAACTTTCAGTAGTACCCAACCATCCCCAGAAACACTTGAATATCCTGATTATTACCTGGGCGAGTCATCTTGCTTATTGCTTCCACCTTAGCCAGCTGCAGTTTTTGTCCATTTGAATCCATGACGAGACTGAGGTATTCTAATTGTTCTTTAAAGAAATGGCACTTCCAAGGCTTAATTTTGATATTAGCGGCAGCGTGGTGCCAAAACACTTGTTCCAAATAGGCAAGGTGCTCTGTAATTGTCCATGAGAACACATTAATATCATTAAGGTAAACTAAGATGCAGGACAGCTTTAAATCGCTTAAGGTTGTATCCATGGCACGCTGGAACATATCTGGGGCGTTGCACAACCTTTGTGGCATGCAAGTCAGCTGGAATAACCCTCTCAAAGTGATAATAGCACATTTCTCCCATTCTGCTGATGGCAATTCAATCTTCCAGTACCCCAAGATCAGATCCATGGCAGAAAAATAATTTTTCCCACCCAATCAGTCCAAAGCATCATCAATCTGCAGAAGAGGGTAAGAATCCTTCTTTGTTACATTATTAAGTTTGTGATAGTCAATAACCACTTGATTTGAGCCATTTTTTTTCTTTACAATGAGCACCGGTGATGCCCACAGACTGTTTGATAGCTCTATCATCCCTTGAAAAATAATTTTATTCACATCGTCAAAGACAACCTCTTCTGCTGATTTTTACATCTAATAGGTTGCGATCAAATGGGAGGGTGATCCCCTGTATCTATCCAATGTACCACCCCTTGAGCGCACCCCAAATCATGATTGTCATGCATGAAAATATCTTAATACTTTTCAAATAACGCCATAACCTTATCTTGCTGTTCTGCCAATAATCCAGTAAGCGCTTCCCATGGAACCATGGTCAATACACTGAAAAATGAGCTTGTTGGTATTCTGAGATCCTCCCATGAGCCAAAGTAATGAATATGATGAACTTGCTCTATAGGAACTAAGTGTAGGTAAGCCACCACTTGGTGCCGCTGGTTTGTTATTGCCTCCTTCTGTAAATTCGCTAGCAGCACTTTCACATCCTCATTCCCAGGAAGCAGTAGCCCTGGAGCCACATGTGGTTCAAGCCATGAGTGCTGGTGAGGAGCCATGATTTCTCCGTAAAGCCCTTTAGATACATTGATTTCAAGCTCAGTCCCTACTATGCACTGATGTCTAGATGGTAGTCCCAAAGTGCTTGCTGCCTAAAGCGGGATCCCTTTGTACTCAAAAATCTGGTTGGGAAGAGCCCTGGTCCACTTCTTCAGTTGTCAATAATGAGCAGGAATCACTCCATCACTGTATGCTTGATTGAATTGACTAGAGCGGAACAGATCTGTTGGGTTTCCACAAGAGGTAAAATAAACAGGGATCTGTTGTCCTAAAACATTAAGAGAATCCTCCACCATATATATCACAACACCAAATTTCCTCATAAATGCCATGCCAAGTAACATGTCATAGTTGTTATTTGGCAAAACCACTGCTGGAGCGGAAGCCCAGACTGACCCAAATCGTAAAGCAACACACTATATGCTCCTTCAGACACAGTGCTATGCATCTTCACGGTCCTGTATATTACTTGATGGTCCACATCTGGTTTCAACAGAAGCTTAGCCACCAACCAGGTAGAGACTATGTTCACAGGAGCTCCTGTGTCTATGATAACGCAGATTTTTGTGCTTTGAACAAAAATGTCGCAGTAAATGCATATGAGTAAGAAGAACCATCAGTGTTTATTAAATGTACGTCCAAAGGCTTTGTGTTACTTAAAAAGGAGGAAATGCCCTTGCCAACCTGAGGATACTCATTAGCAATTTTCTCCACTGGAATGGCTACAAAAACCCCTACTAAAGAGGCAGCGTCCATCAAGGGATCCAGACTACTCATGCCAGTTTGTTCCAGGATCTGCCACGCATATGGCTTCTGCACATCCTGGCAGAACTTGGGGATTGGGGGTGATTTTTACTCTCAGAAACAGAAGCAGGGGTATCCAGCAGAAGCTGTTGGTATAATAAAAATCCGATTGAGTTCCAAATTCTACCCAAAGAGATGCTTGGGAATTGTTAGTGACAAGTGAATTGGACTTATCGGAGGTAGAGTGTCCCATCTCTACTCCACTTGAGCTTTTCCCTGCTCAATTTCCTCAGTTGGCATCACATACACTTGTGGGTTGCTAGGGCAATTGCCCACATAATGCCCTCTTTGTCCGCACTGGAAGCAAGTAAGCATAAAAGGTTCACATATATATCTTGCAGCGGAATAACCAGTGCAAAAGTTGACAGTACGGTTCCAGGGTTGTGGATTAACTGGCGGAGCGTACATAGGCTGAAAAGGATTCACTGATTTGTATGATGGACAAATACATTCCTTCAGTTGATGGCTTGGTCGCTGCGGCCCATATCCTGAAGAGTTTGGTGCAGAGAAAGCATAGGTTTTTTGGGCTACATTAGGGGCGCTGATCGTGGTGGAGTGTCAATGTAAGGTATTCATGATTTGAATAAGTCCTGCATCTCCGTCCAAAACATTAGAAATAGCATTATATAGTTCCCAATATGGTTTGACAGCTGCCATCATAGTTATACCAACGTCCTTGGCGTATAAAATGTTAGCTCCAAGTAGTACATGTGCTTCTGCCAAGAAACATTCAGCAAATTCTAACAGGGTCTCATTTAGGTGAAGCTGTATAGTCAGAAAGTCGGCTTTCTGTTGGGCCATCTTGGTTACACACCCAAACAGCCAGATAACAATTTCTTTAAATTCTTCATAAGATACCAAGCATTTGGAAGATAGCAGGTAACTTGGTAAGCGCTTTCCACATCTAGAGCAGACAGCAACAGTTTTACTTTTGCCAATCAAAAGCTTCTTCCAGAGTGAATTCAAATCACTTAAAGTAACTGTGTAGATTACCATCACAACTGAAAGGAGGTAATTTTTTGATTCGCACAGCTTTGCCTTGCTCCAGGCTCCTGCTGTAAGGATCAAGTGAATTGGTTCTGGAGCAACTAAAGGAACCACCGCTTTGTGAGCTATTATACAGCTGGTCAGATGGGCTCAAATTTGTCAAAATGGACTTAGAAGAAGTAGTGTCATGCGGGGGGTCCATTCCAACACCTGAGAGATATTCATTAGCTGATTCATAGCACTCTTCCCCAAGTTGCCACTAACTGCACCACTCCCCTGGCTCCAGCGTGCTCCACAAAATGCTTGTTAATTAACTGTTCCACTTTAACCAAATAGCATCTACACTGTCTTTTGAGTAATTGACTGGACCTAATTGTTGGATATTCAATAGGGACATAATAATGTTAGCATGCTTAAAACTTATTATGGATCATATCAGATATCAGCGATTATGGACTGGGTATATTCTAAGCTTATGCAAAGCTTAGGATCCGCGGCCTAGCGATTTCACTTAATAGTATTTGACTATGATGACATGGGCTCAAGGGCTTTGTTGATTTGGTCAGACTTATATTAAGTTTTGACTTAATGACTTGGGCACATGGGCTTTTTTGGTCTATGTCAAAATTAGCTTTTAATGTCAGTCAAGTTTTTGATTTAATTAGTTACTAATTAGAGATACAAATCGCTTTGTTATTGCTGCCAATTACGTGTGAAAGTGAATCAGTTCAGCTATTTGAAGACATGTCCAAAACGCCATCTCAAGAATGATGTCAGTGTTTACTCTGACCCTGAGGCTGATCAGGATGCCTTGAGTCGAAGTATTTGTAGACATTCTTACAAACATTTTATGTGGCCAAGTGTTATTGAAAATGAGACGTCATGGGTAAGATGTGGTGAACGTCAAACATTATAAATAAACCTCAAGTTGTACTAATAAAGAACATTCAACTACTGGCTTAGTTTATAATTTAATTTATAGACTTTTTGCATTTAGTATTTACTTTGTATTAGTTGGTATTTACTTGGGATCAGTACGATCAGGGCAGTGTGCCATCATCCAAGTAAGCTACAGGGTATATCATTTAAGTGCTACCAAGAAGCTATATCTTAAATTATAATCACCATCCTGTCTATTGTCATCATACAATAGATGCACAAAACTGCATTCCACACCTAAAGAAGAACCAGCCCTCTGATCTAGTACTAAAAAAAAGAACCAGCCCTCTGAAGCAGAAACCAAAATTCAACAATTGGCGCTCATGGCTGGTACCACAGATGTGATCACGCTGAACAGGAGAGCAATCCCAATCAATTATTCAGAACCATCATCAGGACCAATGGGAATACTGAAATGACTGTCCCAGATTAATTGGGAGGATGTACCCATTATCAACTATCCTGACAAACCCATTTCACCTGAAGAGCTGGAACGTATTGAACAACAGTTGTTAAGAGGGTAAAAATATAACAAGGGCCCATGGACAATAGTAGCAACCCTTTTTACCACTAATGACAGCAAGATGTGTTGTGGATGAGATATCTTGCTCATCATCAATTAAGTGTAGCTCATATCCAAAACAATTTAATTGGGATAGAGAATATCGCCCAATAGTTAATTAGATTTGTACATCCCACCTCTAGAAATTCTCAGATGACAATCGCCCGCCATCATGCAGCCATTACTGAGTTGGTAAACTTCTCTTGCAACTCCAGCCAGGCGAGCCAAATTTTAAATGAGCAATTGGAAGCCAACTTCGCTGAGGTTCGTTCTAGTTTGGAGGCAAATTACAACTTAGCCACTTGGGCTAATGACCGGATAGCAGAATTAGCACAAGAGCTAAATGACAGATTGCATCCCATCTTTGAAAATTTCTTAGAGTTTAGAAGAGTCACCGAATCTTGGGTCAGCAATAACACTCATACTTCTATTAATGCTTCAGAGTTCCTGAGGCTTAATCACAAAGCCCAAGAGGCGCAGTTAAACCATAACAATGAATTTTGTGACCAGTATCAACATTTGAGCGCCCAAATTTTGCAGATGAAGGATGAATACACCAGAAAAATTAATTACTGGCAAACACAATTTGAGGACCAACGGGCGAAAACTGAGAAAAATCAATATCTATTGATCGTCTTAATCTACAGATCAATAATCTCAATGATGATGTTAATGTTATTATGAGTCAAACAATAATCTCCATGGAGAATTGAACCAGTACAAGAAGGCAATAAAAGAAAGGAACCAAGTGATTTCCACCTTGAAACTACAAGCTACTAGCCTGAATAAGGAAATTTCAAAATTAAAAGTAAAAAACAAAAATCATGTCAATTGGGAAAATGAAATCAATGAGCAAATTCAAGCTCTGGACAACGGGCGTTGTCAGTGTGCTACAACCCACTTGACTGGAAATTCTTCCAAATATTATGAGGACGAAGCTTCAGAAATAGCTACCAAAATGGATGATGGGCCACGTTGACAACTGCCTAGAAATATGGTTGCTTTGGCCAACCCTAGCACCTCAAACTGGGATACAATTCCCCAACGCCCTAGTATGCCTGGCTCTAGTCAACCTAGAAATACTCATGATAACCAGGAACGGGGAAGCAAAAATTATAAACCAGCAAACCTGCTGACCTTTGACAATAATGGAAGTATTACCACTTTTGTCAGACGTTTTGAAATGGCCATGAATGGGGCCAGTGACCGCAACAAAGCAGCCACTATGATTAATTGCTTGGATGAGTGGAGCATTGAGTTGATTATACCTCACATTAACAAAAATCCAATATATGCTGAAGTCAAGGAGGCTGTGCTTCATGAATTTGGAGGTCCAGAACGGATGTCAACCAGAAAATCTAAGTTTATGAACATCAGCTTTAAGAAAGATGAAGCAATTGACAAATTTGCAGATCAATTCTATCGCAAAGCTCAAATTCTCTTAGGCGCATGGGCTATGGTCGATTTTGATGCCAAGATTGCACTAGAGCATGCAGTAGAACCTTACCCTAATCTATCAAACACTCTATCACCTGCTTTCATGCAAAACCTTGCGACATCTGAATTGGATGACTATTTGCACAGATGCTCAAAAAATTATGGCCCTTCTAATACTGGTTACAGATTGGGACCCGCTGCCTTTGCTGGAAAGCCCTTTGAAGCCAATAAGAAGATTGACAGTAATCCACCTGTAAAAAATGAGCAAAACTCAAATGCAAGAGCCCCACGGCCAGTGATTGAAATTACTTGCTTTAATTGCAATCATAAAGGTCACTATGCTTCCCAAAGCCATCAGCAAAATGTCAACGTAGTCCTTCCCAATACTGTGCAGGAGGAGGGAAAAGACCAAGCACAATAGATGTGGGACGCTCTATTATGCCCAAGACACTAGTCCCACCCAATTGACAAGAAAACGATGGCCATGGGGCCTCTTTTAACAATGAAATCAATTCTATTTTAGTATCAAATGAAGATTCCTCAAACGTACATGCAGTAACTCGCTCCCAGAGTAAGGTTGTCATACCTGAATCCTCTAGAGTAGTCACTAAACCCTATGTGCAATAAATACTTGAGAATATTCCAGATGATGGGCCAAGCGATGCAGCAGATACCTCAATCCTGAAAGGGGTCAATATAGCAATGCCAATCGGCACATTTAACAATGAATGTCCCAGTATTGGGAATACTTTGAAGCACACTCTTAACTCCCTGGATTCTTCCCATATTCACTTAGTAAACTCTATTGATTCTTACTACCCTGAGTGCACTTACATGGATATTCTGGTCAACAAGGTTAAAGCTGTAGCTATTTGTTGATACTGGAGCACCTGTAAACATTGTTTCCACAAAGCTGGTTAAGAAATTTAAAATAGCTCCAGCCATTGACCATCATCAAGAATATGGGACCGTAGGCCTTAACAGCACTAAGAGTGAAGGAGCTTATAGCGCTTTGCCACTGCAATTTGGAGCTTTGGTAGTAGCTGCACCCGCTATAGTGCTTCCAAATGCCAATTATGACATATTTTTTGGAACTAGTTTTTTAAGGACCTATGGGATCTCATGCAATAATAAAAAAAACATCTTGACGATATTGGGCCAATTACTTCCAATTTATTACTCTTGCAATGATATGAAGCCCACAAGCTGTTGTAGGAATTTTATCAATATATCTTATGACGATGGGATAATACCAGTAGGATATATTCAGCGGGGGAATCAAAGCTGCCCCATGCCAACCACCATAAACAAAAATTGATGAATACCTCTAAATGTAAATAAGGATGCAACAATAGCTCCAGGCCATCAACTGGTTATGAGTACTGGGACCACACTGGATATTCCAGAAGGACTGTATGGGGAGGTTATATCCCCGTGGCATCATTTTCAAATGGAACCTAGTGTGGCGCCCAAAATACTTATACTGGGGCATGGAGAGATTGACATCTTAATGGCAAATTTGACCAGCTGAAATATTAAGGTCAAGAAATATCAAGTAGTTGCTTTTGTGCATCTGTTTCTGATGGATGAGTTAATATCCGCTGTCAAATTTGGTGACTTATCCAAGTTTGGCTTACCAACCAAAACCCTTGGGGCACATACTGTAATATCTCGAGAATCATTTACCAGATTATCAGAATAACAGAAGGGTGAAGCACTAGAGTTGTTTGAATGACACTCCAAAATTTTCGCCAAAGAGGACCAAGATTTAGGTTGTTCAAAAGGAGTTTAGCATTTTGTTAATACTGGGGACCATATGCCTATTAGAATGAGGCCAATTTGGCGCCCTAGGGCTAGTGACAAAATAGTTGGTGAAGAGCTAGACAAATTGCTGAAAAGTGGAATGATAGTGCCATCCAAAAGCCCGTGGGCCAGCCCCATTTTAATTATAAAGAAAAAAGATGGCAGCAATTGAGTTGTGATTGATTATCAATGCCTCAATGCCGTTACAAAAAAGGATTCATATCCATTGCCCAGAATTGATGATGCTCTGGACCATCTGGAAGGGGTGAACTACTTTACCACCATGGACCTCATCTCAGGATATTGGCAAATTGAGCTGCCACCAGAGGAGCAGGAAAAGTGCGCGATTATTGCTGCTCAAGGGCTTTTTCAACTGACACGCATGCCACAGGGGCTGTGTAACGCACCAGCAACCTTTCAGCGCGCAATGGACATAACTTTGGGGAACCTTAAATTGTCCTGCGTTCTGGTGTACCTGGATGACATCAATGTCTTTTCACAAACGTTTTCCAAACATCTGGAGCACCTTGAACAAGTGTTTGAATGACTGTTGAAGGCCAATCTGAAGATAAAACCTAGAAAATTCCAATTCTTTAAAGAACAATTGGAATACCTTGGGCTCATCATTGATTCCAAGGGCTTGCGGCCTCAGCATCAAAAGGTGGAGGCAATTAACAATATGCATTCTCCAATGAGTATGAGAGATTTTTAAGTGTTCTCAGGCATGGTAGGATACTATTGAAGATTTGTGGAAGGGTTTGTAAAGATTGCCAAGCCTCTTTCCACTTAATACAAGGAGGAGTTCATTTTTGCTGGGAAGAGGAATGCAAATAAGCCTTTGAGGCTTTTAAACAAAATGAGCTCAGCGCTGATCCTCCAATATCCCAATTTCAGCAAGCCTTTTATCATACAAACTGACGTCTTATTGACTGCATTTGGTGATGTGCTATCGCAGATTGGGGATGATGGCAAGGAGCATCCAGTTGCTTATCGCAGCAGGACGCTGAATAAGCATGAGCATAATTATATGGTGACTGAAAGAGAATGTCTGGCTGTCATCTATGCTTGTAAACAATTTTGGGTTTACATTCATGGCACCAAGTTTCAATTAGTAACAGATCACAGCTCATTATGATGGCTCCACAATATAAAGGAACCTGAAGGATGATTAGCCCGCTGGGCTCTGAAATTACAAGTGTACAATTATGAAATTATTCATAGAGCTGGAGCAGCCCATCAAAATGCAGACGGACTATCATGACTTCCTTTTG
>JAKSZP010012206.1:0-88420 GCA_022478985.1 Massospora cicadina
TACACCCTCCCCAAAGCCTGCTGCTGCAGCCATTCCTGCAGCAATGAATTAGGATACTCCTCATAGCAATGCCACAAATGCTCCCTCAAATTATGATATGGCCTATACAACAGTTCGCTCTCATACTTCTTCCAATTCAGCAACAAATCCTCAGTTATATGCCAATAACCCAAGCCAGTTTAACAGAACCTTTGGTATTTTTGGCTAAAAATAATAAATTGGGAATTTTGATAATAAATCTTTCTAAACTAAGTAATTCTGCAATTGAAAATGGGACGTTTATTTCCCTTTCATTCATATACCACTGGCCAAATGATAAGCTGTTCCACAATGGCCACCAGCTTGCTGTTGAAGCAGCTACCACACCAGATTGTTGTCCCATCCAAAAAGCTGTCGCCAAATCAGTGGTGATGCTTGCTGGAGGTATCCCTCCTACCATTATCCCCAACCATAATTCCTAAAAGAAAAGCCTAAGATGTTTTAAATGTTACATAGCCGCCAATGAAGCCATCCAGAACGCAGGTTGGTAGTGCGGAATCCCTAGACCAAAATTACCCCACATTATTGTCATGTTTAAAATCTCCATGATGCCTACATCAAAGAGGAAAAATCTTTGTCTAGATATAAGCACATTTTTGGAGTGGGTGTTCATTCTAAAACACCGCTCATAAGCTCCATTAAAGCGTATATCACCAATGCTCAACGGCCTATCTCTTCACCATGGCTCATGCCTTGCTCTGGGGTGAGGAAGCTGCTGTTAAGGATGAGCCCACTGATTATCCTCCCCTTTCACCATGGTGGTGCAATCAGTTCCACAAAGTCTCATCTGGTTAGTTGTGTTTTCATTTTGTGTTTCTTACGCACTTTTTTGGTGGTTAGCTTTGTTTTGTTTTCAAGTTTTATATTATTTTATTTATCCCTTGGAGCTTCAGAAATGTACATCCCCTAGTTGCATACATTAAGTGAAAATATAAGTTCTAAAAATTTGCAACCCAAGGGGCGTATTTTTTGATAATATTAATATAGCTTTAATGTTACAGCGGTTGCTCAAGGTCTCAATAGTATAACAGAATAATCTAGTAAAGAAATAAAAAAGGAGCCATCATTATAAAGAAAGAAACAGAACGAGGATACAGTTTGGAAAATTGTACATGCTCATGCACTGTAGCTTTATTGAGGAATAAAAATAAAATTGATTTCCTTCTTCTGTCATGATTAATACCCAGAGGGTGGTGATGGAGTTTAGAAGATAAACTAGGTTACAACAAATTTTGCCATTGAAATAACACTATTAATAAGCAATGCTGTCAATATATTTAAGAAAATTCATAACAAAAATATGGTTAGCATACTTACGCTACAGTCTAGTAATCTCAACTAATAAGCACTTAGAATGAATAGAGCTAACACAACATCTTCTGCCACTTGTAAATCTTCAAAGTTACTAAAACAGAAGAATTACTTGTCAAATTATACTCAAAGGAGAAATAAAAGAACATGATTTAAAAACAAATCAATGAGATTTGAAACAACTAGTGAACCCCTAGTTCATTGGTAACATAAACTAACTAGACAAGGTAAAATTTCACCCATTCTTATGTTTAAACAGTATGCTAACAATGTCATCCTTATTGTAATATATTATCTCTCTTTACAGTTGTGCATTTGTATCAATATTTTTAACAAAATACTTCTTGAGCTCATAGTTCTATTGCAAATTTCATTATAGGTATGTTTATGATCAATATATGGAGAAAACTTTAATTTTACTTTTATCAATAATGCTTAGAAATTCTCTAGTTTAATGTTACTTTATTTTGTGGCAAAGCTATCTAGATTTATAATTTTTATGATAATTGTGATATGAAAAATAGATACTAACTGCTACATTATCTCAAGTAAGATAATTATTATGGGAATTACATCTAAGGTAGGTCTATTAAGTCTGGATATATCAGCACCAGACTGCAGTGATCATAATGTACATATAAATCTTTTGCAAAAGAAGACTTATTAAAAGTCTCACTCTTAATTTTGCTAGTATTTTTACGGTACTCAATTCCAGTATAGAAAAATACACCCGTTTTATAAACCCTATACTTGTTACTGGAGCTCTTACTTTTAAAATAAACTAAAAAATAAACACCTAATAAAATTGAGATTTTGGCTTTTGAATAACTTGTGTTACCAAAAATACTGAGATAAACGTCAAGGAGTAATTAAGATAGAAATTGTAAAGTTTTAAAAATAGAATTAAGTTTGTGGTTTAAGTTAATAAAAAAAGAAAAATTTAATTATATTCTGTTCATTCCATAGGATAAGATTAAAGTGGATGACTAGTTTTTGGCTAGTACTGGTAGTTTTTATCTCTGATACACTCAGACTGTTTGAAGAATAGTTTTTGTAAATCAAGAGATCCTATTCTAGTGCTCATGGAGGTGTTCCTCTTCATATTATAACTCATTTTATGATTGTCATATTTATCATGGTCAGAGGCCATTTTTAGGCTTTTTGCGTCTGAAAATATAATCATATAAAATAGCCATCATCCTAAATCTGGTCTCTATGTATATTATAATAGCACTTGACTATTTATATAGTTCACTGTATCAACTTTAAATTTGATGTCTACTTGTTTCTCAATCCATCATTGCTGTAGTTCTATATACAAAAAAAACATCATTGTAAAGAATTTTGGATTGTTCGCCTCATCATCATCTCCATATCACTTTTACAATCTTCATAGTTTGGTGGTCCCATAAGTTTCAGGTTCCCTCCTAAGGCCTTTCTGACTGCTGCCATCCATTTCTTTAAGTCTAGAAACTATCAATATATTAACATCTAACCCTTCACCATTTAAAAGTTTTTGTATTTTTAATTATAAAATACATTTTATTTTTGAAAACCACTTGAAATTATCTATAATATGTTTAAGTGATGTAAAAAAGATTTATATAAAGTAAAGATATTTAAGAACATATACTTTTTATTGCTTAAAAGCCCGTCCATTGCTCTTTGAAATTATCCTGTACCAATAGGAATAGCCAGGGGAATGTGCTATGTAGAAAAAACGTTCCTTAGTATAAATACACTATACTAAGGGAGAGTTCCCCAGTGGTATAGTATGAACTCAATGACCATTACTTCTAGTATTAATTCTTGTAGATGCACTTTGGGTAATGGAAATTTTTTACTGTTTTTCAATGCGCACCAAACACATGATTAAGTCTATGAATTGAAAGGTGATTTATGTAGTTCTTAACCAATCAAAACTGCACCTAGAGGCTTACTGGAAATTAACATTTATAGTTAAAGTGATGCTCAATCCGATAGGGGGACATTCAAACATCTTTATTTGCAATGTGTTATGTAGAAAGGATTAGTAGAAGTTAAAAATTCCTAATAATGATTTTAGCAAATACCCTGTTGGGATTTTTGCCCATATTCCTAGCTGGCTAGATTACCAAGGATCGCTAGGGGACAATTCCCTAATGCAAGGAGAATTGGACATTGGTTGACCCTGATTTTGGGGTAACTATGTTCAGAGGATTTTAGGTTATTCGCCTGGTCAGATCCATTGGAGATCAAACCAGATGAATGCTTAAGATCTCGTCAGGAAGAGTTGCTGACGAAATAGGGGCATCTGATAGTTTATTACCTATCAGGTGTACTGATTGGGATTGGGCAGGTTTCATCACTGATTGATTGGGAATTTAAGGAGTAAGTTGTAAGTTGAGTGATGCTCCTGCAACTAGAGAATCAATTTTTTGGTTCACGGCCTGCCTTAATAGGTAACAAGTCCCATTAACTAAGCAGGCCGCTTGCCAAATATGGTTGGTTTGCTTGGATTGAGAGGAAAACGTTTGGGACACATTTTCTGACTCTTCCCATTTTAGGTCTCTTGGATGTCCAATGACAGAATCCTAGCCAGGATGGGAAGACCATCGCTGCTAAGACAAGGATGGGTAATTCAATGGCAATGGCTGCTGTTTCATTGAGGAGGTTCAAACTGAGGGTTGAGCGCCAAATTCCCCACTATAAAAACCCTAAAGAATTAAATAATAAATTCATAAAACTAAATTTACCAAATCACAAATTACCGGATCACTTTTACTAAGAAATTAGCTTAGTAAACTTTATCAGAATCCATTTCGAGTTCTATTCTTTCTCAGGATATCATTTCTATGTGCAATAATTGGAGACTCTAAGGTAAAGAGTAAGGATCTGAGCGGAGATTCAGAAAAGAAATTGAAATAAATTAGGGATTTATGCTGACTGTGTGTTAAACCAGAGAAACCATAAACAGGGATCTAAGAGTAGATTGAGTTGGAATAATTGAATGAAACCCTATTTAAGAAATTGTAAGTATTTTGAGAGAAAATACTGGCTGAGCGTTATACCTAAAATCTAATAGTTCCATTCAACTATGGATAATAGTCTCCGTACTATTATCAATGATTATATAAACTACTATTATATAATGTGGAAAATTGCACAAAACCTGAACCTGTGAAAGTAATAAATTTATAGGGGATGTTGGCTGAAATTAATCAGGAAACCTATAAATTTTTACAGAATGGTGCTCGCTACAGGGGTGTAGTTGAGTTGAAGAGCTCAGAAGTGATGTCATTTAAAGATAAGATATAAAAACTATGGATGGAGTTGGAAACTGTTAATTAAAACGCCCTGAACTCAACAGATCAATGAGAATTTGCAGCCTTTGAAGAAAGAATCACCAAGATGGAGGAAGGGGTCAATAATGTCACGAGTTTCAGGAATGAGTTACTTGGAAAAGTAACGGCATAAAGAAGAAAGAAAGGACTTTATTTGAGAAGACTTATTTCTTGAAACAGAGCGTGAAGCGGATTTCATTCGTTTAAGAGCATTCAGCACTGATATTGTGTGACTGATTAAACAGGTCAAAGAATAAAGAGTCACAAATGTGAATGTGAGCCATATGCGGTGACTGATGCCAAAGAAAGAACTCCCCATACAATAATTGGGAAGATGACTACCCCAAGAAACATGCTGCCCACTTTTAATGCTATTTTGAAGATGACACCCAAAATCACTCCCCAAGTGAGCTGAGTAGACGAACCCAGAGAGGATGGCTAGAGAAACCTCATAAAAATTTAAAGCAATACCGAATTTGCCAACTTTCCATTGGGATAACGCCCAAAATTTCTGTTTGTTCAATATGACAATGTATGGATATGGCGATTGTCAAAAGGCATTGACAGTGATGAATTGCCTAGATACCAATCGTCAAAACCTAGTTTTGCCACCTGGAGGGGGAAGCTGGTTGTATGCAGAGGCCAAAGTGGCCATGATTAAGGAATTCAGAAGCCTGACTGCATGTCAAAGTGCAAACAAGAGTTTATGGGCATTCTATTCCAAAAAGATGAATTCTTATAAAGCTTCACTGATCATTTTTACCAGGAATCGCAAATCCTGGTTGGAAAGAAGGTGCTGAATGATTTCAATGCCCAAATTTCATTACAAGTGGCCCTTAAGCCCTACCGCAAACTTGCACTGAATGAAGTCTTTCATAATTGTGACGTAAATTACTACCTCTCAGATGGTAGACAATCTAAAAATCTTAGGAGCAGCCTTTTATTCCCTAAACAGAAGGTTAAAATCATACCCAGTACAAAATTTGAGTCCCAAAAGAGGAACGAGGGTGCTAAGGAGATAAACAATTGAACTGTGCCAGGGAATAAGCCTGAAGACTTCAAATGGATTATTAAGAAGGAGAAAGTCTGTTACCAATGCGGAGGAAAGGGACATTTCGCTGTACATTGCAAGAAACCCAAGGATCAAAATAACGTGGTCCAAAAGAAAGAGTCTGCAACTGCAAAGGAGTTGGGAAAAGGGCCTGCGGCCTAGACGGGGAACAGTCTAGAGCTGCGGAGAAACCTGTTCCTCCCAATATTATGCATAAGGAAATTGACATCAGTGATCTGTTTGTGGATGAAGACATACAGGATCAATTGTATCAAGTAGTCAATTTGAACGTGAATGCAGTAACAAGATCCGTGGTGAAGGGGATCAATCCTGAGATAATCAAAGAAGATGACTGGCCATACGCCTGACAACTAACAGACAAGATTTAAGCCACAGATAATCCCAAAGAATTAAAAGTTTGATTAGATGAGGCAAACCTGTTAATCCCCTCAGTGTGATCAAGGAACCATTTCCTGATTTATTGGAACAAAGCATTTACATCCTCAATTCGGTTAATCATGATGCTATACACTCAGTAATTTCTATCTTACAATAATCCAAGTTTACATAAAATATATACTAGTTAATCAAGTATAGGTGAGGGTGATTGTTGACAGCGGAGCGCCCATTAATATTGTCTTGAACAAGCTGGTGAAGAGGATGAAGATCTATCCTGACTTAGAACACAAGAAGGAGTATGGGACAGCTGGGCCAAATACCACCATCTCATGTGAAGCGTATAGCACTCTGCCACTTTGATATGATCCTTGGTGGTATTTGCGCCAGCAATAGTTTTGGCCAACCAAAACTACGACATTCTGATTGGGACGAAATTTCTAAGGAAGTATGGAGTTAAACGTAACTTTGAGGAGAATACGCTGACCATATTGGGTCAGACGTTGCCATTGGTTTGTCAGAAGGATGGAGAAGCTCCACTGAGTAGGAGAAATAACTTCATCAACTTGATATAAAATGATGGCATTTCCCAATTTGATATAAACTAACTGGCTGGAAGCGATGAGAACTGCTGATGGCCTCCTAGAAAATTGGGGAATTCCACTGAGGATCAAGAAAACAAAAACCATACCGCCAGGATCACAAATAATAGTCAATACAGGGTTGACATTAGAGTTACTGGAGCTGCTGTATGGGAATGTCAGAAGCCCAAGGAAGAAGTCCAGAGTAGAGCCTTGGGTGGCTCCTGGAGTAATAATGCTGGGCCATGGAGAAATCGAGTTCTCCTGGCAAATTTAAGTGAAAAACTGATGGAGATTAAGAAGAATCAGATCATCGCATTTGTTCATCTAATCCCAACAGCCAAACTGAGGAAATTCCACCATTTTGGGACCCTCAACGAGATGGGATTAAAGGCCGTGGTAACCAAGAGTATCAACCTATGGTTGATTGAGAGCAGCTCACTGATCTGATGGAAGGACAGCAACATGAGGTGCTCGAATTGTTTGAAAAATATTGGGAAGTATTTTCCCAGGACAACCATGATTTGGGATGCACAAGAGATGTGATCCACAAGGTTGATATCAGGGAAAATTTGCCAAATAGGATGGAACTGATTTGAAGCTTAAAGGTGTCTAAGCGGTGGTGGAAGAAGAAATCAGCAAACTATTGAAGCATGGGCTTCTAGTTTCATTGTAAAGTCCCAGGGTGAGTCTGATTCTTATCATGAAAAAGAAGATTGACTCTAATTGGGTAGTGATTAATTATTATAAGCTGAATAAGATTATAAAGAAGGATTCATATCCCCTACCAAGAATTGACGATGTGCTAGTTCAATTAGGAGAAGCGAAGTATTTCTCCACAATGGATCTAATAACAGGATATTAGAAAATTTATTTACTAAGAAAATACCAAGAAAAATGCACAGTTTAAACTGCGCAGGGGATATATCAACCGATGAGAATGCCCAGGGTCTGTGTAATGCACCTGTGACGTTCCAGAGGGCCATGGATGCTATACTAGATGACTTGAAGTTGTCATGCGTCCTGATGTACCTGAACAATATCAATGTTTAGTAGGACGTTTACTGACATTTACACCGCTTGGAGGAAGTGGGATAAGAGACTGTCCGCGGCCTACCAGAAAATTAAGCCTAGGAAGTATCACTAGTTAAAAGAAAGAGTTGTAATACCTGGGGTTTGTTATTGACACTAGTGAATTGCAGCTTCAAGCCCAGAAGATTGAAGCCATAGAACGAATTGCTGTGCCAAAGAGTGTCTGATGTATCCAAGTGTTTCTTGGAATGGTTGATAAATTAGAAGATTTATTTAGAATTTGCCAGAAACGCCAAGCCTGTAAGGAGAGTGTCTATAACTATCAAGTTTCCAGCGTGGTGCTCAGTGCACAGAACCAACGCATGGAAACTAGCTGTTAATACCAAAGTTACTAGAGCCCAGCAGAGGTTGCTGGAGTGATAATAACTTAAGAGAAAAAAGTGCGATCATGATAGCAAACAACTGACTAAAAATGACGCGGTGCACAGAGTGGAAAGGAGTAAACGTCTCAGGTTGGAGGGAACCTGGGCAACCCAATGGTGCACAAGTTGGAAAATTTAATTGAATCTAAAATAAGGTAGTTAACGTAGCACAAGACCTCCCCAAAGAGGTCTGCGCACAGGTTTGCTAGAGATAACATAAGAAAAACAGGAAAAACGGGAAAAAATTTATTGGGAAGTCGACCACCAAGGAATGTTGGGTGTGTAAAACATAATTAAACTTTATCAGGGGAATTCAGGGTCTGCCAAAGTGGTCCCAAGCACTGATCCACCAATAGGCAAACACTACCATCCAAATTGATAGAAAACACCAAAACTGACTTCACTTGAGTAATAGATTAAAGTTGTATCTGACCCAAATGCATGATTCCATAAATGGAACAGGTTTCAAAACCCCGTTCCTTGACTAACCAAATTTTCCTATCCGCGTTAACTGTGTAAACTGTCCATTTTAACGCCTGGGCCAACGTAAGGGGCTGAGCGTTAGGCCCCTCACTAGTACCAACCTGAGCATACTTGGCTTGTACCCAGCGTTGGTCTAGTGTGTGCCTGAGGTCAGGGAGGGCCTAAAGATTCACCTTCTGGGCCTCCTGTCACCCAGCCTTATCTTTAGAGTCAGTCCCCACTATGATATCATTAAACCATGACATTACCCTCTCCTCCTGATGGGGATTAACCCCCCTCCAGGGGCTTGCGCAAGTGAAAAGATCTTGTGAGCTGGAGCCAACTTCATGGCAGCAATGGTCGTTTTGGGTTGAGATCCACCCGCCTGGGGAAACGCTTGTGGAAGGCTTCAGTCAGATCTTGGGATTGCACACAGTTGCACGCTGGAACCCAACTGTTCTCTGCAGCGTCAAAACCCTTTTAGGATACCAGGTACACAAGTCTTCTTTTAACACGGCGGGAGGAAACTATTTCTTCCACCTCCCACTTTGGCGCCCCATCCATGAGATAGGCCTCAGGAGTCTCTGGTGGGGGGCCCTCAAACAACGTCAATTTGCTCTCATGGAAGATGGAGAAGATCTGAAATGAAGAGGGAAGATCTAGCTGTTATGAGGCATGGCCCACATTTCTAACAACGCGGTAAGGGCCAATACTCTTTGGTCCCAGCTTATTGCATGGCTGCTTGATAGGGATGTTACTGCATCAAGCATCACGAGATCCTCTTCCTTAAACGCTGGACCCACTCTGTGCTTTCCATCGGTGTTACCCTTATAAACTTGCATTGCCGCCTCCAAACTTGTGGAAACCCCCTGGTGGACCTTCTTGATACTCTAGATAAACATCACCACCGCTTCAACCTTAGAACCACAGCTGGGCTCCATGTTATAGGTGGGGTTAAAGTCGTGATTGGCGAAAAAGGGGAACAACCAATAGAAGATTGCAACGTGTTGTTGTAACTGAATTGGGCCATAGGGAGGTGAGAAACCCAATCTGAATGATCTGCGGTGGTGTAACACCGAAGAAACTGTTCTAAGCACCGGTTCACTCATTCAGTCTGCCCATCTGATTGGGGTGATAGGCAGTTGAACGGCAGGGGCGAATCTGAAAAGTCTTACACAACTCTTCCCAAAAGACGGAGGTAAACTGGGGTCTCAGTCACTGATTGCTTCTTGGGTAACCCCATGGAGCGCAAACACATGAGTGATGAAGAGCCTAGCCATCTCAGCCACGGTCATTGTTGTCCTGCAGGAAATAAAGTGGGAAAACTTTGTAAAATGGTCCACCACCATGATGGCATCGTAACCATCAGAGACAGGTAACTCCACAACGAAATCCACTGATAGGGAAACAAGGGGCCCTTCATCCTTTTAGACAGGTACCAACAACCCCACTAAAGGTTGCCAATAGGGTTTCATCTGATTGCAGATCAGGCACTCTTTACAATACCACCATACCTGAGCAGGCAAGCCCTTCCAATTGTACGTGCGTCATATTAACTCCAACATCTTTGTTTTACTAGGATGACCAACGGTGAGTCCATCATGATGGTCCTGGATGATTTCCAGGAGCAGTGGTCCAGAAGGAACCCATAGGCGCCCCTGAAACCACACCATCTCATCCTTCACGTGATAGCCCCTGGATAGATCTACTTGATTCAAAGCGCTCTTAGCAAGTATCATAGTATATTTGGCTGCTAGCGGCTGAGAAAGGACTACCTTTCTGAACATACTATATTCCTCCGCATTTTCCAGAGGCGCAAGCGCTGGCCCGCTGGCTGGAGGAGAGGGAAGTTGGGACATAATTTTATTTGGCAGAATCATCAACTGTGTATTATGAACTTCCACCTGCTTGGGATTGGGCGCTAAAGCAGGGTTGCGGGTCAAAGCATCCGCCAACCCATTATCCTTGCCCTTGGTAAACTCATGAGTGAATGAAAATTGGGCAAGGGTCTCATGCCAACGGGTCTGCCTTGGAGTTAGGACATGAGAGTTGTGGTAGTACAGCAAGGCACGGTGGTCTGTATGTACCCAAAAAGGTTTGGATGAGCCATGCAAGTGGTGAAGCCAATAAGTCAGCGCCTCCACCACTGCCAGTAACTCCTTATCATAAATGGCGTAATTCAACTCTGGCAAAGACATTTTCCTAGAAAAATATCCCACCGGATGCTCTATCCCATCTTCGCCTACTTTTAACAAGGAAGCTGATATGGCGAAGTTGGAGGCATCTTTAGACACAATGAACTCTTTGGAAGGGTCGACATGGTGAAGGACAGACTTGGACAACAGGGTGCACTTCACTGCTTGGAAAGCATCCTCTAAAACGGAGGACCACTGAAGCACCTTTTACACTGCTACCCTTATATAAGGGTGCTGCCGCCTTGGAAAGATTCGGCGTGAATTTCTTGAGGAATGTACACGTCCCTAAGAAGCTTCTCAATTCCTTGAATGAAGTGGGGTGAGCCAATCACGAATCGCCTTCTCCATGTCTGGAGATATCATGTGTCCTTGGTCAAACACGACGTTGCCCAAAAGTGACCTGGGACCTGAAAAATTCACACTTGCTTATCTTAAGCGTAAGGCTGGCTACCTTTAACCTCTCCACCACCTGATTAATGTGTACTGCATGGGACTCATGTTTGGGGAAAACAACAGAATGTCATCCATGTAGGCAACCATGCATACCCCTAACAAGTCCCCCAACACTGCATCAATGTGGCGTTAGAAGATAGCAGGGGCATTCATAAGCCTAATGGGCATGACCCAGAAAAGAATATCCCTTATTCTGGTATGGAATGCGGTTAACCACTCTTGTCCCTTTTTAATCCGGATCTGATTGAACTTATTGAGGCAATCCAGCTTGGAGAAGACCTTCGCCTTCTCCACATAGCGCGCAATCTGTGAATTTAAAGGTATAGGATGGAGGTCTGGTACAGTAACGTTGTTGAGATTCCCATAGTTTACACACGGGCGTAGAGTACCATCCAACTTCTCAACAAAGAGAAGGGGGGAGAAAACAGGAGAGGTCCGTTGAAAAATCGTGCCTTTGGATAATTGCTCCTTCACCCACACATCTAACGCCTCTTCCTCCCGGATGGTCAAGGGGTAAATGGGAGAATAAATACGCACCAGATCCACAGTTAGTTTGAAGTCACAGTCATACTCAGAATGATCAGGTAGGGCATCAGCTGAAGCTGCATTAAAGGAAGATTCCAAACCCTCCAAACAAGAAGGTAGGGGAACCACCACAGTGGGCTTCAGCATAGAGGCAAGGCTAAGGGTGTGAAGGTGGGGCCAATGGGGCAAGTTTCCCTGAGCGTCAGCCCCTGACAAAGGAACAACAAGTGTGCGACCATTCTTTACTGTTTTGGATAGGGTATTCTCTTTCAAGTTGGTTCTAACGTCAAACTTCCTCCACAACTCCACACCTAAAATGATAGGGTACAGGAGGTTTTTGATAGCTTGGAGTGATCAGACAAGTGGTATTTTCCAAACTGATAGTCCATGCCCCAAAGACCTTCAGAGTGGGAATAGCTTGGGACGCCCCTCCCCTAACCATACCACCCGGCAAGTAATGCAGCCTAAGGTAGTCAGCTAGGCTCAGGTCCATAAAGTTTTCCTGGCACCAGTATCCACCAGAATAGTGGTTCTGAATTTCCCTATAGGGGAGGAAAGGATAGCAGTCAGTAGAAAATACCCAAAATGGTCTTTATTTAAAGTTGAAAACGCCAGTAAATCACCACAAAACTCTTCATTTGGCAGTAACATGTCACCCTGGTATGATTTTGAATCAAAGAATAAAGAGGGATACTTGGCCACTCTTATTTGAGGCCACATATCCCAACATATATTCAGCAGGGGCATAAACATTTTCATATTGAAAGCGCAGTTCCTTTTCAACTAGCTGAGTGCGGTGAATCATGGAAGGGATCAAACGGAGATTTTCTGGGGTGATTTGGAACACAGGAATAGATTCCTTCTCTGAGCTATGAGAGAGCAATTATGGTTCAGATGTATACATAGTGTTTTCGTTATAAAACGCATTTTTAGACGCGAATGACAGTATTTCCATAGCAGAAACGAATGCTTGACGTTATCCAAGGCCAACACCCCCAGGCCATCTGCGCTGATTCCGCCGGCATAATCTGAATGTGCTGTTGAATTAAACCCCATTTAGTAAAATTAAAATTAATTTTTGGCGGAAAGTCAGGGAATCACAACTTATGGACCTTGAAACGTCCTTATCCACCAGGTACAAGCATGAAGGATGAGTACTTTCCAGTTGGAGGCAACCATAATAACGCTGAGTTGCTCCAACTTTTGGGAAAAAGAGAAAACAGCAATGCGGCTGACCACAGCCAAAGCCCTCAGCTGGCGCCCACCATTTACACTTTGGAAAAGTCCACACAGAAAAATTCATGCACATAATTTTTGGAGGTTGGTCGACTAATGTAAGGAGAGCGTCTATAACTCTCCTGTTTCCAGCGTGGTGGTGCTCAGTGCACAGAACCAACGCATGGAAACTAGCTGTTAGTACCAAAGTTACTAGAGCTTAGCAGAGGTTGCTGGAGTGATATTAACTTAAGAGAAAAAATGCGATCATGATAGCAAACATCTGACCAAAAATGACGCTGTGCACAGAGTGGAAAGGGGGAAACGTCCCAGGTTGGAGGGAACATGGGCAACCCAATGGTGCACAAGTTGAAAATTTAATTTAATTTAAAATAAGGTGGTTAACGTAGCACAAGACCTCCCCAAAGAGGTCTGCGCACAGGTTTGCTAGAGATAACATAAGAAAAACAGGAAAAACGGGAAAGTGTTTATTGGGAAGTCGACCAACAAGGAATGTTGGTTGTGAAAAACATAATTAAACTTCATCAGAGGAATTCAGGGTCTGCCAAAGTGGTCTCAAGCACTGATCCACCAATAGGCAAACACTACCATCCAAATTGATAGAAAACACCAAAACTGACTTCACTTGAGTAATAGATTAAAGTTGTATCTGACCCAAATGCATGATTCCATAAATGGAACAGGTTTCAAAACCCCGTTCCTTGACTAACCAAATTGTCCTATACGCGTAAATTGTGTAAACTGTCCATTTTAACGCCTGGGCCAACGTAAGGGGCTGAGCGTTAGGCCCCTCACTAGTACCAACCTGGGCATACTTGGCTTGTACCCAGCGTTGGTCTAGTGTGTGCCTGAGGTCAGGGAGGGCCTGGAGATTCACCTTCTGGGCCTCCTGTCACCCAACCTTATCTTTAGGGTCAGTCCCCACTATGATGTCATTTAACCATGACAAAGCCCTTATTCCATTTGTTGAAGGATCTGAAGAAGCACAGAAATCCTTTAATGATTTACACCAGTACCTATTAGATTTTCTGATTATGAGATATATGAATTTTGATAGAGAATTTATTATACAAAATTGATGCTTCACTGATGGTGATTGGCGCTGTATTAAGACAAGTAAATGAACTTGGGGACATACATCTGGTGGCTTATGTGAGCCAGACACTCTCAGCTGCTAAAGGGGAACTACGCTGTAATTGAGCATGAATACCTTGTGGTCATTTACGCCTATACCAGTTTCAGATGTACATCCATGAAATGCTTCTAAAGTGGTGATGGGACACTCCTCGTTGCATTGGCTCCACAATTTGAGATAACCAGAAGGACAACTGGCCTGATAGACATTGAAGTTAAAGGCTTATGATTATGAAATTGTCCACCAAATGGGGGCTTCTCATCATAATGTGGATGCTTATACTGGTTACCAATGGTACAGATGGTATACCAGAAAGCGGATGAGTTATTCCAGAGAATGGTCAATGGAGAAATCAGAAGTGAGCCACAAGAAATCCAGTGTACACTTTGAAAAGTGATGGAAACCACCAAGACCATGGATGAACAAGTTTTTAAGATGATAAATGGGAAGCGGTTACTTTTTCTAAAGCTGTCAGAAAGAGAAGCTACCATTAAAGCCACTCATAAGGTTTTCAGGCATGAAGGCCTGAGAAAAATGAACAACCATATTTGCCAGTACTACTGGGAGTCAATCAACTATGATGTCATCAACTGTCTAGCTTGATGTGTGGAGTGCCAGTTGCACAAGCCACAACAGAATATGACTGGATACTGACTGTTCCACCCTGGATTTGATTGGCATACAGTGTCCAGTGATGTGATAGGACCGCTGACAATGAGCACATGTGGAGTCAATTATATAATAGTTGCGATCAATCTGATGAGATGGGTCAAGATGAAGGCCCTGGCAAAAGTAGATGCTACCAGTACTGCAAATTTCATCCTAGATCAAGTATTATACTGACGTGGATGCCTGAAGGTCCTGCTGAGTGACAATGGGACAAACTTCACGTCTCATGTGATCCTGCGGTTAAATGAGATAATGGGAATCCAAGGAGTCATGTCTGTACCCTACCAGCTGGAGACAAATGGACTGGTGGAACGAGTTAATGGGACGCTGGCCATGACTCTAAGGAAGCTGGTCGCAGGAAGAACTTACACGTGGGGGATGTATCTAAGTTTAGTGACGTTTGCCTACAATATTATTCATCATAAAGCAACGGGAAAAACACCATTTGAGTTGCTATATGGGAGGAAGACCGCGTTTTCACCGGTTTTATAAACAGTGGTAGAACCAACATTGGGGATGAGTGCTGAGCAGTACCTGAACCGATTGATTAATATCCTGATCAAAATGCAGTAATAATCATTTAATAATACTTTGAAGAAATGTATATGAGAAAGAAAAGCTGGATGTTAAGGACTGTCTGGCCTTATCAGAATACCAAATAGGCGAAAGAGTTGCCTATTGTGATATGCATGGTTTTGGGAAAAGAAACAAATTGGATGCGTTGTGGTCAGGTCCATTTGAGATTATTGTTAAGATAGCAATGAATGCCTACTTCATCAAGAACCTCTTGAATGGAAGGTAGTAAATCGAGTCCATGCTAAGTTTTTAGAATATATGGATTAAGGAAAAATAATAAAAAAGAGTTCCCAAAGGATCACTGAACCAATAAGTTGGTTATGTCCTAATGATTTGGTAGTCCGAAAAAAGGACCTCTAACCAATATAGATTGTTAAGTCTTAGTTAAAGTAAGACCTCTGAACCATAGAAAACTGGAAGGTCTAAGAATACATAGGATCCATTTTGGGGATTAAAATCAAAAGATGGACTGCTGAACCAAAACAAGGTCACGTCCCATGGAAAACACGAAAAAAATAAAAGATTGATAAAAATATCTGAAAAAATATTATTAAAAACTAAATAGAAAACTGATATATTTTTATAAATTTTATTTTTTATTAATTATCCTCAATTTGGGGATGATTTACCTATGTCACCTCTTGGGGGAGGGAGGATGGATCGCTATAGGAATGAATTACCTGTTGATATCTATGTGAGATCAGATGCTAGTGAGGGCTAGACCTATACAAAACCAAGTTTGTTGAGCTGACGCAGATCTCTGTGAGAAAGCAACTAAGGGAAGGAAAATCAAAATGTCGGAAGAAGCTAAATGCAATATCCTGGAGTGGGGAGAGAAGCAACAGTACAAGAAGACGCAGTTAGCAAATACCCTCAAGTAATCCCAATATGGTACTGGAGCCAGAAGATTGGTCTTGAGCGCTTGCCAATGGGCTTCATCAAGAACACTGGACATAAGGGCCAGCAACAAACAAAAGATACTAGACAGGGGTTGCCAAATCATGTCCCTATCAAAGCCATCAGTGGAAGATACCAATGGGATACACCAGAAACGAGATAGCTGTGCAAGGAGCAAATGGCATCCTGCAAGCAATGACTAAAGCTTCTCAAAAGTTGAAGCAGAAATAGCGATGGAAACTGGAAGAGGCTGGAAGCTTCATGGCCCAACTTTAAAGAGCTTGGCCAGCAAAGTAAAGAGCATAGGCTGTGATATCCTAATCTAGGATGTTTTTAATATCAGAAGAAATTAGAGCTATGGATAAAGCCTCAGTACTTGGGCCCTTAATTCTGCATAGGAAAGTTTGAAATGTATGCTGTTGCAATGGTGAGTTTGGTGGCCAAGACAGCTGGCTTGTAATATTGACTGAGTTGGAAGAGGAACTCTGGAAGCAAGTCTGATCTGGATAGAAATGAAAGATTAAGAGTAAAGGGCATTGCTTCAAGAGGTTTGACAAGGATGTTAGGAGTATATGCAAAATGAGCTGAATCCAGGAGAGTCTCAAAATCTAACTCTGGAATTGACAACATAGGAAGGATTTTGCCACAAGTTATTCAAGATGATCTCTAACCTGGTTTCAGCAGGTTGGTTACCATTTCCAGTAATTCCACGGAAGGGCTAGCCACTGGTACTTGACTAGGAGTATGAGTCCTGGAAGGACCATAGAAAAGGTTCTGTTGCGCAGACCAACTCATCCGCTGGAAGAGCCAAGGATCTTGATTAAACAAACTATTGAGCAGCTGTTGGTACTGTGACTCAGAATTTGACATATGAGATGGATGAGAGGGGAATATCAGACTTATATGATAGTCAACATTATGCACTCTGGTGAAATCAATTAAGCTCTAATTTTGGAGAAATTAATCTCATAATTAATGTGATAAGCTCTCCAGAGAAGAATTAAGAATGATATAAGCTAAGAGGTTATTAAAAGAAAATAACAAGGGTGAACATAAATGAGCATTCTTAATTGCACCGCAAAATGAACAATTACAGCAAGAATTTTCCTGTCAAGAATGAGGAAAAATTTAGGAAATTAAGGACGCCGGACCAAAAATCCTGAATATGACAGCAGGTCATATGCCCTGATGGGGGGAAAACTGGATCCCAGGATTAATATCATTACAAGTAAATCGATCAGCCTGGCATGACAGTAGGTTGTGGGGACCGCGCTCTGAGTAGGCAGTACAAAGAGTAAGAGGAAGAGAGCCGCATGCTGAAGGTTGTCCTGAGAAGTGTTGAGTACTGGCGATTGTACTCCTCTTGTGCAAAAGAAGTATTTGACTGAGTGGATATTGTGGTGTTTCAATGCCCCAATCCTTTTCTTGCTGGAAATCTAGGCAAGAGGGGATGTGTTGGGTTTTAGCCCATATTCCCAGTTGGCTAGATTACCAGGGATCACTAGGGGATAATTCCCAAATGCAAGGTAAATTGGATATTGATTGACCCTGATTCTAGGGTAACTATGTTCAGAGGATTTTAGGTTATTCGCCTGGTCAGATCCATTGGAGATCAAACCAGATGAATGCTTAAGATCTCTTCAGGAAAAGTTGCTGACGAAATAAGGGGCATCTGATAGTTGATTACCTATCAGGTGTACTGATTGGGATTGGGCAGGTTTCATCACTGATTGATTGGAAATTTAAGGAGTAAGTTGTAAGTTGAGTGATTCGCCTGCAACTAGAGAATCAATCAGTTGGTTCGTGACCTGCCTTAATAGGTAACAAGTCCCATTACCTAAGAAGGCCGTTTGCCAAATATGGTTGGTTCACTTGGATTGAGAGGAAAACGTTTGGGACACATTTTCTGACTCTTTCCATTTTAGGTCTCTTGGATGTCCAATGACAGAATCCTAGCCAAGATGGGAAGACCATCGCTGCTGAGACAAGGATGGGTAATTCAATGGCAATGGCTGCTGTTTCATTGAGGAGGTTCAAACTGAGGGTTAAGCGCCAAATTCCCCACTATAAATTCCCTAAAGAATTCACTAATAAAAATCATAATCATAATTTACCAAATCACAAAATATCAGACACTTTTACTAAGGAATTAGCTTAGTAAACTTTATCAGAATCCATTTTGAGTTTTATTCTTTCTCAGGATATCATTTCTATGTGCAATAATTGGAGACTCTTTAAGGTAAAGAGTAAGGATCTGAGCGGGGATCCAGAAAAGAAGCTGATTAATATTGGTGATTGATGCTGACTGTGTGTCAAACCAGAGAAACCATAAAAAGGGATTTAAGAGTACATTGAGTCAGTACAAGGGAATGAATCCCTATACAAGACATCATAAAGTATTATGAGAGGAAATACTGGCTGAGCATTGGACCAAAATCATAACAACCATTCAAATATATATAATAGTCGCCATACTATTATCAACGATTGCATTAACTACCATTATACAACGCAGAGAATTGCCAAAACCAGAATTTGTGCAAGTAATATATTTATAGGGGTTTTTAACCAAGAATAATCAGGAAACCTATAAATTTTTACATACCCTAAGAAGATATATATATAGATGGGGAAGAGGGGTAAGGAGGATCTCCATTTAGGATAGCTTTGAGGAAACGTGAAAGGGCAGACAGATAGGAAAGGAGACATCAGAAGCATGGGAAGCAAGTGGTAGAAAGTAACGTTAAAGCCAAGGATACTTTCAGTATGCAGCGCTTCAACGTATTGGTAAAGCTGGGATTCAGCATGCTTAAAAAGTTACAGTACACACGCTTACCTCTTAAGCTGCTGATGTGTTTTTGGATTATTTGGATTATATTGTGATAATGTATCAGCATTCATGCATACACTTCCAGTGGCAAAAGCATTATCTTTGACTTTATTGTGATATTCATCAAGGAGGTCCTCTGGAAAGAGTTTGGATATTGAATTCCACTAACAAGTATCTCCACAGCCACATGGAAAGGCTTAGCTATTTGAACATTGGCGGGAGCTTATGATGCCTCGTAGGAGAGCTGCATATGAATTTTATGAGCTAAATAGCCCTTATGAGGGTGATATATATGATGAGGAATCAAATTGGGAGGCCAGGTAAAGATTTGAGCAATCAAAATATGGGTTAATCCTTTATGTCTGAACTTCATCATTGTTAAAATTTTAGCGATATAGGTAATATATTCCAAGAAGGTTGCACAGGGTAAAAGCCCACTGAGCAATGGACAGACAATATGAAGATCGTCGTTCTTGAGACAACTTGATAACTTAATAACATAGAGCAATTTCTTCAACAACACCCCTTTATTTAACTCAATTTTTACAGCAGATACTATCTGCTCCGCTCTCTCCTCTCTATTAGCAATCTTCCTCTACTAATCATCCCATATTGCTCATATATCAACGACTTTGGTCAATGCTGCTCCTTTGGTTTAGAATATTAAGTTCTGCAGATTCTCATTGGCTCTTGCAGATTATGCTATTCTTAATTCACTATCGCCTTAATTTGAGGCATTCTACTTTTTATTCATTAAATGTCAACATTGCCTTATCGCCTTATTTAATGCAATCCAATATTTTATATTTCCAGAGCCAATATCGCCTTATCCCAAGGCGCTCAATATTTGTACACTATTAATCATGGTCAGCAGTTTTTAGCCAATCCGCCGTAGCTATCTAGGGCTTATTGTCCAGTCATATAGAATCTTGACATTACCCCTTCGACTGGATGATAAGTCACCTATTGTTTATATGCCTGAAGGAACTTTGCATGCACTTGGTTAATAATCCAGCCACTCATTTGGTCCTTGATAGTATAGGTGTTGATATCTGTTTTCTAAATGATTTCAAATGGACCAATCCATAAACTGGCCAATTTGTTCTTCTGAACAAAACCATGCTGGTCATGGAATATAACTAGTTCTCCATCTTTGAACTGAGCTAGTCTGATACTTTCTCCCAATTGGCAGCCTGATTCCTTATCTTTTTAGCCATACTGAAAGAGTACGCCTCAGTTTGCAACCTGATTAATGTTATCATTAGGTTAGTCAAGTAACGTTGAGGATCCATTCCGCCGCAATATTCTATGAAAGAATAAATAAGTTCCAGAAGAGCAGGGTCTCATCCATATAGTAACTGAAAGGGACTCTTCCCCATGGCAGAATGGTAGCTAATGTTGTATGCTAAAACAGCGGTGGAAAGGAGGGACTTCAAAAATAGAAGGATGATCTGTTACCAATTTTTGAGTATGTTCACCAAGGTCCTAATAACTTGCTCGACCATCCCATTAGACTCAGGGTAGTATGGGGTCATTAGACCCCCATGGATGCCCATGAGCTCGTTCAACTTTGGAAGGATGTGCGATGTGAAGTTAGTTACGTTATTGGTAAGGATGAAGTGAGAGCAGCCATGCGGCTAGATATCACATTCCATTATGTCTTGGCCCCTGTGACTGCTCCCTAATCCCATATAGCCCATGCTTCAACTCACCTGTGTCAAGTGGCAAACGACACCAGAATGTATTTAGACTGGCTAGCTCCAATTTGGCAGAGGGCCAATGACATCAATGGAAACCGTATGCCAATCAAGATGGGATTTAACAAACCAGTATGAAGTCTTCTGGTGGAATATCTTTTCCACTTGACAATGGTAGCAGCAGGAAACGGTTTCAAACATGTCAAAGTTCATACTTTCCTAACAATACCAAGGGAGCAACAATTTCAACATCTTGCGCATGCCATCATGTCAATTGCCTTAAGTGCGCTCATTATAATATTAGGCTGTGCTAAGTGTCACAGGAAGTTCACTGTCAAATTGATGATCTGCTTGTACAACTCACCATTCCGTTGGAAGGTATTCATTTGTATCTTATTTAACATTTTTATTACTTGGGGCGGTTCATCATCATATTTTATGCTGAGCATTTTATCACAAATCACTGAGTTCCGCCGTAATGGCAATGGTTGGAAAACTCAATAAGCAATTGGCGTTCTGGTGTTTTGCTCCAGGTTGGTGGAGGATCTCGAAGTCATAAGCCTGCAGCTTGAGGGACCATTGGGCTAAACGCCCCTCAGGCTCCTTGAGGTTCTGCAACCAGTGTAACAAAGCATAATCTGCTATGATTATAAACTTCACCTCATGCATACCTTCAAAATGCTTATACACGTAGATCAATGCTGTTATAGATTTGGCGGTATCTCAAAGATATGCCAAAGGGGTTTAGTGCAGGTTCAGCCCACTGGGCAATAGGACCGATGATATGACGATTGTCATCCTTAAAACAAAGTATTAACTTTTGATAAAACTTGAGCAATTGTTCCACCAACACTCTTTTACATAATTTTAATAAATACAGCAGATCCTCACTATTCCGCTCACTCTAAATTATCAATATTTCTCCTCTTCCAATTTACGCTTTTTGCTGTTATCTCAGCAACTTTGACCAATACCACTCATTTTGCTTAGTAATTCATTCCGCCACATCTCATTGGTTCCAGCAGAGGTTACTATGTATTAGATTCACAAGCGCCTAGCTCAAGGCGATTTACCAATTAACATCTTGCATCAACATCTCCTAATTGCCTCATTTGAAAGCGATTCAATACCATCCAATCTAACCCAATATAACCTCTTCATAAGGCGCTCAAAAATTGTATTCATACTCAGAAACAGTAGATTATACCCCATTCCGCCATAACAACTTAGAACTTATCGTCCAGTCATATCAGAATTGTGACATTACCCCCACCTCAACTGGACAATAAGGCTCATGTTGCTTATACATCCAGATTAACTTTGCATGCAATTGGTTGATGACCTGACCACTTGCGTCCTTGATAGTATATGTATCTGCACCTGTCTTCTCAATAACTTTAAATGGCCTAATCCAGAAACTGGCCAACTTGTGCTTCCACTGAAAAACATGTTGGTTATGGAATAGAACCATGTCCCCTTCTTTGAACTGGGATAACCCACTTGCTGTACATGATTGGCAGTTTGAAGCTTAATCTTCTTGGCTAACTGAACATCTGTGCTTCAGTTTGCAATTTGATTAATGTGTCAACTAGTGTCATCAAATATCATAGGGGATTTATTCCATCAGTATCTTTTACACAGGCATATAGCAGCACCAGAAGAGCAGGGTGTCGTCCATACTGTAATTGGAAGGGGCTCTTCCCCATGGCAGAATGATAAATAATATTATAGGCAAAGATGGCGGTGGACAGAAGGGAACTCCAATCTGAGGGTCAATACACTACTAATTTATGGAGTATGTTCATTAAAGTCCCATTGACCAGCTTGACTATTCCGTTGGACTTGGGATGGTATGGTATGGGGTTGTCAGAACCCCATGAATGGCCATCAACTCATTAAGCTTTGGGAGGATGTTGGAAGTGAAGTTAGTTCTGTTACCGGTAAGGAGGACTGAGGACAGCTATGTCGCTGGATAATTCATTCCATTATGAACTTAGCCACTGTGACCGCCCCCAGATCCCGTATCACCTGCGCCTCAATCCAACTGGTCAAGTGTTCAATTGCCACCAGAATTTATTTGGACTGGTTAGCTCCCATTTGCAGAGGACCAATGACATCAATGGAAACCATATGCCAAGAAAAATGTGGTTTCACTAGATGGCAGGATGTCTTCTGGCAGAACGGCTTTTCCACTTGGCATTGATAATAGCAGGATATTGTTTCCAGCACGTCAAAGTTCATGCTTTCCCAAGAGTAATGATGGCGTGACAATTCTAATGTCTTTCACAAGCCACCATGTCCGACTGCCCTATGCACACTCATGATAATGTTATCTCATGCTGAGGGTCATGGGAAGTTCACTGTCAAATTGCCATACCACTTAGATAACTCACCATTACGCTAAAAGGTATGGTTGCATTTTGCTATCACATGAATGACTTGTGGTGGCTCATCGTCATAATTTCCGTTGAGAGTTTTTATCAAACATGTTGTTGCATAGATCTTCCATAACTGCAATAATGGACAATCTCGACAAGCATTCTGCATTCTGATGTTTGGCTCCCAGTTGTGAAGAATCTCAATATTGTAAGCTTGCGGTTTAAGGGACCATTGGGCTAGACGACCCTCAGGCTCTTTCAGGTTCTGTAATTGGCGTAACAGTGCATGATCCATTACAACTTTGAACTTTATGCCATGCAAATAGACCCTGAATTCCTTACAAGCATAAATCACTGCTAAGCACTCTCACTCAGTTACGGTGTATTTGAATTTGTGGCAGTTCAAACTATGACTGCAGTATGCAACTAGATGCTCCTCCCCCTCATCATCTTTTTGTGATAGAACTTCCCCACGGCAGAAAGGGAGGCATCCATCTATATGATAAATTCTTTATTAAAATTGGGATAACACAGCTAGGCGAACTGCTCAGCCTCATCCAAAGTATAACGAAGGAGAATTGACAGCATTACGTCCATTTGAATCTGGCATCATTTTTAATTAGTTCAAACAGCGGACCTCCAATACAACCAAATTTAGGGATAAAACGACGGTAGTAGCTGACCATCCATAAAAATATTTGAATATTCCGCTTAAAATTAGTCATAGTCATTTTATGAATAGCTTTACCTTGGCTGGTTGAGGTTTCATCCAATCGCATCTACCACAAAGCCAAGGTACTCCAGCTGATCCTCAAAAAAATGACATCTTTGGGGTTTGATTTTGATGTTGACCTCAGCCAGCCGGCGGAATACCTCCTCCAAATGACTAAGGTGCTCAGAAAACGTTTGGGAGAATACATTGATATTTTCAAGGTATATGAGGACACACGACAGCTTCAGATTTCCAAGAATGGTGTCCCTGTTTGCTGAAACGTAGCCAGTGCATTACATAGCCCTTAAGCATTCTGAGTTGGTTAAAAAGCTCTTTGGACGTGATAATGGCGCATTTTTGTTCCACTATAGGCAACTCAATTTGGAATTATCTGGATATCAAATCCATTGCTGAGAAGTAAAGAGCTCCCATTTTTTAATCCAAAACATTTTCAATCCGTGGCAAGGGGTATGATTCCTTCTTGGTGAAACTATTGAGCTTTCAGTAGTCTATTACTATGTGGTTGGTGCCGTCCTTCTCTTTTACAATTAGAACAGGCGAAGCCCACGGACTTTTTAAAGTTTGAGCATCCCTTGCTCTAGCAGCTTTTCAATTTCCTCGGTAACAATCTCCTCAGCTGTCTCAATCATTATTTTAAAGATCTGATAGGAAGATGATCCCCAGTGTCCAATTGATGGACCATCCCCCGTGCATACCTTAAATCATGATTGTCAAAAGCAAAGATCTCTTTATATTTTGAAACAAAGCTTCCGCCTGATCTTTCTGGTCTTCCAATAACCCCATTAAATTTCCACGTGGTATGACCACCATTATGCTGAGCTGCTGTTTGATAGTCAAATCAAAAACATCCAACAACCCAAACTAATAAACCTGGAGGACCTCCTCAAATGGGGTCAAGTGTAAATACGCCACTATTTGGTGCTGGAATATTTTCTCGGGTCCATTCTGGAGATTTGCTACCAAAACCTTGATCTCCCCATGTCCCAGGAGTATAATACCTGGAGCCACTTGAGGCCCAAGCTGCAATCGCTGATAGGACCCAATGACCTCCCCATAAAGCCTAGAAGGCACTTCCACATTTAACTCAGTTTTAGTTTTACTTGGTGTCCAGAGGGGAAAGACATAGGGCCAGCGGCTCTAAACGGTAGTCCTATATATTCATATATTTGATGGGAAGGGCCTGGGTCTTGGCCTTAAGTCTACGGTAGTGAACCAAAACCACCCCATCACTATAAGCAAGGTTGATATGACCTAAGTGCACCGAGTTTTTTGGCACTTTTCTGGAGGTGTAATAAATTAGAATTTGTTGCCCCAAATCATGAAGGTCTCCCCCATCATAGTAATGACAGCACTATAATGTCGCATAAAAGTGGTTCCAATCAACGGGTTGTAATTGCTGTTTGGTAGCACTAATGCTGGAGCTGTAATAACAATTGATTCAACTTCAAAGGAAGTGCACTGTAAGCTCCCTCAGAGATCGTATTTCCTGCTACAGTGTTCCCATACACCCTTTGATGTTACACATCAGGTTCAAATGTTAACTTTGCCACCAGCTTTGTGGAAACTATGTTAACTGGAGGCCCATATCTTTTATAGCACAAACTCGGGTTTATGCTACAACAATGTCACAGTAGGTGCACTCTAAGTAAGATGAATGTTGATTGTTTACAACATGGACATTCAGAGGATCGCTTTTTCCAAGGAAGCTCATAATACCCTCACTGAATTAGGGTACCCTTTAACAATAGCGTCCTTTGGGAAGGCAACGTCAGCTCTTCTCAGGGAAAACGCATCTGCAAACAGTTCCAGTTTGTCTGAAGAAATTTTCTAAACATTTGACATGCGTATGGTTTTGGGTGCCTTAGAGATCCTTTGTCTGCCATGTCCTTGGCTTGTGTTTGTGTCAGTACATTTATTCCCCACCAGCTGCTGATTTAGGAATGATTTATCTCACTGGGAGGCTTCTGCTGCATATACTTTAATAGATTTAGGTGGGACGTTTGAATTTGGGATAATGGAGGTAGAGAGTCCCATCTCTACTCCGCTCTGACTTTTCCCTTGGTCCCATCGATCCTGATGTATGTAATGGACCCGTCAATTGGAGCAACCTCGTTTCAGGTGCCCTGGGCGACCACATCTGAAACAATTTACCCCATAGGGCCTGCGTCCTTAAATATTATAAGTTGGTTCACATGGGAAGTTGTATGGAAGGTACTCAGCGTAAACAGGACCAGGGTGATAGAATGACTGATGACGGTCAGCGTAATTAGGCCCAGGGGTAGTAGTTAGACCATGGACATTAAGCAGGTATGGGGTGGACGTTTAACTGCTGGGGGTAACTCGGCAATATATGAACTGAACAGGCGATTTACCCCAAATAAGATGGTTTAGCGATGATAGTGGAAGGGTTACACTCTGTATTGGGTGACGGGAAATTTGCTGATATACAATGCAAGAACTAAACAATTTTAAGCAAGGGTAAGTCTTCATTTAACATTAGGGTTATGACATTGTACAGCTCGTGGTATGGCTTTATGGCGGTGTTCATTGCAATGTACATGTCAGATTCAGTAAAATACCTGCCCAATTAACACGTGAACTTATGCCATGAATCAATCAGAAAACTTGGTGAAAGTCTCATTACGCTGAAACCCAATGGTCAAGAATTTAATCTTCTGCTATGACATCTTTTCAGTACCCCCAAACAACTGCAACATGGTATCCTTCACTTCTCAGTATGAAAAGGAACTGTTTTGAAGTTAACAGGTGACTTAATCAGAAATTCCAACGTCCAAGGTGAATATACAGCTTCACTTTCTTCCAGTCAGAAGCTCCTTCTGTTGCAAACTTGAATCATTTAAAGAACCCATGAATATTCACATCACAATCAGATTAAGGCAACTTATCACTACAAACCTCCTGAAGAAGCTTATCCTGCCTTTTGAGCACAGCTTCTAAGGCAAGTATAAGTTGCTCGAATTTGACTGGTATAGTATGACATGAAAATCCCCTGTCCATGCAAGCCTGATGCGCCATGGCTAGCGGCTGGTGATTTATTTGTGTAATTGATTAATGGGCCCCCTGTTGTGAGCACCACTGTTGAAAATTCGGCGGTATCTTGGATATATGCCAAAGGGGTTTTGTGCAGGGTTAAGCCCAAAGAGAAATAGGACCAACAATATGACAATTGTTGACCTCAAAATAAATTAATAACCTCTTAACAAAAACTAGAGCAACTTCTCTGAGAACTTTTCTATTTAATTTTAATACATACTGAGGATTCTCACTGTTCCGCTTGCTCTAAACTATCAACAATCCTCCTATTTCAGTCTACTCATCTTGTGACATCTCAGCAACTTCAATCTATACTAACCATTTTGCTTAATAATTCGGTCTGCCACATCTCATTGGTTCTGGCAGAGTTTACTATGTATTATATTCACATGCGCCTAGCTTAAGGCGATTTAGCAATTAAACATCTTGCATTAACATCACCTAATTGCCTCATTTAGAAGCGATCCAATACCATCTTATCTAACCCAATATTGCCTCATCATAAGGTGCTCAAAAAGTGTAACTCAAATATAAAAAACTCAGAAGATTATACCTCATTCCGCCGTAAAAACTTAGGGCTTATCATCCAGTCATACTAGAATCTCATCAATTGCTAAGAAATTTTGCACAGCCATGGTATAGTTATGTTCATGGCAGTTCAGGCTTCAACTGCAGTATGCCAATGGGTGCTCCTCCCCTCATCATCTTTTTGGGATAAGACCGCCACTACAGCAGAAAGGGAAGCATCCGTCTTGACAATGAACTCTTTATCAAAGTTTGGATAGCATAGCACTGGCAAAATGATCAGTGCCGTCTGAAGTGTGTCAAAGGAGCATTGATGGCGTTCCATCCATTCAAACACAACTTACTATTTCAAAAACTCAAATAGCTCCCCAAAACAACTGAAGTTAGGGATGAAGCGATGGTTTTAGCCAACCATTCCCAAAAATACCTGTATGTCGCACTCACTGTTTGGCGTAGTCATTTTTTGGATAGCCTCCACCTTGGCCAGCTGTGGTTTCAGCCCCTTCGAGTCTACCACAAAGCCCAGGTAATCCAGCTGGTTTTTGAAGAAGTGACATTTATGAGGCTCAATATTGATGTTTGTCCCAGCAAGCCAGCAGAATACCTCTTCTAGATGGTCAAGGTGCCTAGAAAAGGTTTGAGAGAAGACATTGATTTAACCAAGGTACACAAGGAAGCATAACAGCTTCAGGTCATCAAGGATATTGCCCATGGCTCATTGGAATATAGCAAGTGCGTTACATAGCCCTTGAGGCATATGTGTCAGTTGGAACAGCCCTTGGATGTGATTACAGTGCATTTCTTCTCTTCCGCCATGGGCAACTCAGTTTGCCAATAGCCTGATATCAAATCCATTGCCAAGAAATAGCGATCTCCTCCCAACCAATCAAAGGTGTTAGGATTCTAATATTACAGTATGATAAGCCCTGAAGAGCTATGCCAGATTGGTGAGAATCCGTCAACTAGGATAGTTATTTATGAATATTCTAGCGTCTTGAAATGAGGCAATATTGGAAGGTATCATATTATTATTATTAACTTGCCTAATATAAGGTGATAAGACAATGTAAACATTTGATGAATAATATATAAATTTACCTCAACTAAGGCAATAGAGAATTGAAGAATAGCATCCCAAAATCATTGAATATTGGAGGAACAAGATAGTCTAAGATAAGGGAATGGTATCATCCAAAGTCTTTTATTTATAAGTGTTATGGGGCAATTGAAAGGGTAGATTGTTAAGAGCTTTGAAGAGAGTTAGGAACTGAAGAACTACTGTATTTATTAGATAGATAAACTGTTGTCAGGGCAATAGCTCATATCTTAATATATTTTCAAGTGTGTTTGGAGGACCATTGATCACCATATTGTCCATTCAATGTTCAGTGGGTTCAACCTGTGCAACCTTTACAGAATATTCCAACGATATCAATCAAAATTATAACAGTGGTGCTCACTACAGGGGGACCATTTATCAACCAATGAAAATTAAAAATCTCCAGTCGCCGGCCATGTCACATCAGGCTTGCTTTATTGGGGAATTTTCACAAAGCACTGCACCAGCCAAATACAAGGAACTCAAACTTACTTTAGATGCGGTGCTCAAAAAACAGGATGAACTCCTTCAAGCATGGAATGATGTTATGCACCAACTTGACAGAACGTTTAGCCAAATAAAAATTTTGGGACAACAAAACATGCAACTCGCTAATTACTTAGATGGCACTACCAAATGACTGAACGCCGCAGAGCAGTAATTGAAAGGTACCTCCTAGACCTCTCATTGGGAAGAGGAAGAAAGACAAAGGGCTGCTCAGGGAAAACTAAATGATTATGAATATGATGCTGGCAGGAGCTACTACACCCAGGAGTGAAGCTCTGGATATGGTTATGAATTAAAGAGCCAATTCCCTCATGTGATGGCAGTGTTGTCCACCGCAGAGACCCACGCTACCTCCAAAGAAGTGGACGTCCCAACCTCTGCTGGACCAGCTCCTCATTAAGAAACTGCTTATGTGTCTCGACCCATTAATCAGTATGCCCCAAAAAGTCGCATCTATGAGCAGGATGAGGAGGTCTATATCAAGAAGCTGCCTCCGTTTAATTGCAATGGGAATATCCACGGCTTCTTAAAATATTTTGAGTTTGCAGAGGAAGGCGCCTTAGATTAGCATAAAGCTAAATTTTTCTGATATCTGTCTTGGATGTTAAAAGTGCCAATAAAAGTCACCTGCTACCTTCCAAGAAGCTCTGTTACTTACCAAGAAGTGAAGAATACCATGCTGCACTTGTTCAGGGGTACCTCTATAATGTCGCAGTAAAAGGCGGAGTTTTTGACTATTGGGCTCCACCATAATGAGACCCTTACAGCATTTGCTGACCAATTTATGGCAGAAGCTCATGTGCTAATTGGAAAGTGTTTTAGCTGAAGCTGACGTGTGCATCACAATGACCTCTGCGGTGAATCCATAACATGAGCTCCACAATGTCATTTCTCTGATTTTAGTAGATGTTCCCCTGCTCAAAATAGTTTAGTTCTTGCGCCATATATCCACTGACTTCCCTCTACCCAATAAAGAGCGAAAGCATACTGCCACAACCAGACCCTCTTATTTTGGGGAATACTCTTGCCCTACCACATTCCTCCTAATAGCCCCTAGCCTAATTATAATCTTGCACTTTGTCCTTGGCCGAATTACTCCCAACAGTTTGACTTCTGCCCTGATCCTGTTTATAAAAATTGTCAGCAAACCAACTACTAACTTGGACCTAATCACGCTGAACGTCAGCAATTGTCCTACTGACCTATCCCTGGTTACGCCATATGCTAACAAAAATATTGGCCTGGACCTTCTTATGAGAACCAAGAGGTGGCTACTATGGGGTTAGTTGCTTTGAATGTGGTCGCCATGGACACCTGGTATGGGGCTGCCCTAATTATCATGTTCACTACTTGCAACAGGATCAATACTACCAGGGTAAAGATGGAGCGGAGTAGATATGGGACTAAATACCTCTGCTATCCCAATCCTGAACGTCCCACCTGAATCAATTGGAGTATTTCAGCAGAAGTCTCTCAATACATTGACGGGATTTTATACCAGCAACCAGTTGGAGGAGTGAATGTATTGACGTGATTGCAAGCCAAGGCTACCGTGGATGAAGGACCTCAAGAGCAACCAAAGCCATACGCCTGCCAAATGTATGATAAAGCTTCTTCAAACAAGCTGATCCAACCGCAGATGCGCCAACCCTGAAAGGAGTAAACGTCGCCCTTCTAGTAGACACCATTGTTAAAACATACCCCAAAGTTGGTGAGGGGATGAGTTTTCTTGGGAAAAGAGATCCTGTAAATGTCCACATATTAAACAGTGGATATTCTTCTTATTTTGAGTGTACGTACTGTGATATTTTTGTAGCAAAAATAGAGATTGCGCTATAATAGGTACAGGTGCTCCGGTCAACATAGTTTCTATTAAGTTGACGGCAAAGTTGACGTTAAATCCTGATGTGGAACATCAAATGGTGTACGGGACCATGGAGTGGTAGACACGGTCTCAGAGGGAGCGTACAGCACATTACCTTTGCAGTATGGGTCCATTGTCATTGTAGCTCCAGCAATAGTGCTACCCAACAGTAACTACAACCTGATAATTATAACTGCTTTTCTGCAATAATTTGGGGCTGTTGTTAATATGATGGAGGAGATTTTCGAAATTTTGGGGCAGCAAACTATAATTTACTTTACCTCTAGTGGAGTGCCAAAGGATCTGGTGCACATGGGCCATATTAGTCTTGCATATAGTGATGGTTTGATCTCAGTTTGCTATTATCAACTAAAAGTAAGACTTGGCCCCTTCCACAGCAGATATACAAATATCAAGGGCTATCTCTCTGAACTACGGGGCCTATATCTATTCCTTCCAGACACCAAGTCATGGTGAACTCTGAGTTAAAGGTGGAAGTGCAAGCCAGTTTTTTATGGGGAGGTAATTTGGCACTATCAGAAAACGCGGCTTGAGCCTCATGTGGCTCTAGGGATTATACTCCCAGGCATGGAGAGATCAAGGTTTTGTTAGCAAATCTCCATAACGAACCAATGTAAATTTGTCAACACCAAATAGTGGCATATTTACCCTTAACCTCAATTGATGAGATCATTCAGGGTCATTAGTTCGGTTATTTGGATAAATTTGGCCTAACCGTTGAGTTGCAGCCAGGCGTAATGACAGTAGTACCACATGAAAATTTAATATGGTTATTTGAAGAACAAAAAGACCAAGTGATAGCGCTATTTCACGAGTATAAGGAGATTTTTGCCATCAATGACCATAATTTAGGGTGTGCTTGAGGGGTGTTCCATCATTTAGACACTGTGGATCATCTTCCCATCAGATATCAACCAATCCGCCTTTTTAGGGCAGCTAAAGACGATGTTACTGAGGAAATTGACAAGTTGCTGGAGCAAGGGTTCGCTCAAACTGTCCAAGGGTCCCTGGGCTTCACCCAATCTGATTGAAAAAAAGAAAGACTACACCAACTGGGTGGTGACAGGATACTAAAAGCTCAAAAGAATTATAAAGAAGGGCTCATATCCCTTGCCTCAGATAGACAATGCATTGGATCAGTTAGGAGGAGCATGATACTTCTCAGCGATGGATTTGATATTGGGTTAATAGCAATTTGAATTGCCCATGGCAGAACAGGAGAAATGCGCTGTAATCACATCTGCAGGGCTTCCTACCCAAACTGCAGATTTGGATATGTTAGGTAATGGGAATTGATTTTGAACCAACCACAAAGCCCAAACTTTTGTTGGGGGATAATCCTCAACAAAAGTCATAAGCTATTAAGGTCAGTGAACAATATCAATTTGACCCAAAAGCCCAAACTTCTGTCAGGCATCATACCCAATAAAATTTGACTATGATCAAAATTGGTAATCAACCCTGACTTATATGGCAAATCATGCTCCCTCAGAGCCACCCAATTTCAATGGTTCAAACCCGAATAATGAGATGAGCTCTATCAGATTGGCCAAGTAATGGGGGATTGTACCAAATCCCTGATTTGTTTATCTATCAGATCTACGCTTGGGCGGCTTGGATTGTCCCCAAACAAACTCCCCAATTTCCCTTAAAAAGTGGGTATTGAATAATAACATTATGTTTTCTCTCACTTTTTTCAAATTTAAAAAAATTGTATTTATTTGGAATTTACTACACCAAACTCGATATCTGGATTAAACAAGACTTCTCAACAAAGAGAAGCAACCCAGGTAAACAACCAACACCCTTGAACTTCAGGTCTTATGTCCCTCAAACAACAACAGGATCCACGGTATCAACCCATGATTCCAATAAAACTGATGCTTCCTGCTAAGTAGCACCCCAAGTTTGTGGTGAAAATTATAAAAAAACAAACAACAAAAGAAAAAATGACAGCGTGAATCTGATTTGGAAAACACCTGAGATCATGAAACCGCCCATTTCAGGGACTGGGTTATCAACATGAATGTCAGTGATACCACGCTCAACCGCAATATTCTCTTTATATCTTCTAAAGAAGTAACCATCCATGCTCCACATATCAGATAATATAACATACACCTTTCCAATTTGCTGAATCCCTCCAGCTCCTCTTATCTGGGGCCTTCATCCCTGGGGCGGAGCTATTAGAAGAAGAGCTCATGCCATGCCTGCTCCTATGATAAACTTAGTCCAAAGTTCTTTGCTTAATATAGAACACGTTGGAGCTGGACGTATGGAACGCTATCTGCATCGATTTTTCCATCCCACTTTATACCATTTACTTCAAGTAGCGGGGTTTCATCATCATGAATTACTCTTCCACTTGCAGCTATCAGAGACCATTCACTCACAGCTCATCCAGCTCTATTAATATGCCTATCAGTTCAGCAATGAGAACTGAACCGCTATTGTGGAAAATCTGCTGTTTATTAATGAAATACAAGATGTGCTCACCAACTTGGATCAAGAAGTCATGAGTTTCATTTGAACAGAACTCACAACTTGTTTTAGTTAACTAGAGGTTGTTATCCATAATCAATTCATAGATTGTACCCATGAATTATGCTACGATTATGATAACTTTATCACCTCTGTCAATGAACGCCTCCAGACCTTGGAGGAAATGATCTATGAATTAAGGGAAGGCCAGAATAATTTTTATAACTCCAGGTTTCAAGGAAGGCCTGGTGAGCGTGGACATCCCAGTTATGATGGACATAAAGGCGAGAAAGGACCCCCTAGTAATGATAGACAGGATGGTGAACGAGGACCTCCTGATCATGATGGACAGGATGGAGGAAGGGGACCCCTTGGCCCAGAGGTCCTCCGGGACCCAGTGGTGACCCTGAAATCCCTGATGAACGCCTCCAGGCATTAATATAACAATTAAAAAGCTTGATGTCCAATTAGGACGCATTGCCCAAGGAGCCCAACTTACTCAGGATGGAGTTACTTTCTCTTCCAAAGTTTCCTTACCTGTTCATCATGAATGCATTGGGACCTTGGACACCCTACCTGCTTTTGTATGTGGATTAAGCAAAGAGTGCTCACCACCAAACAACATCAACTTGACCTCCAAGCTGATAATACTTCTTAAAAAACAAAGTATGCCAATTAAACCAACTTGTCGCCATAAAATAGGCTCTCAGTGCTTCCCACAAATGAGTAGATCTAATAGTTGATGCTCTTAAAGATCTATGGAGACAAGTAGATGCAATTCACCCTCATGAAAATTCCTGAGATACCGCCTCATCATAAGGTGAAAGTGCTGTCCCTGTATCATTTATGTAGTTTGGCCTCCAACCTCCCTCCCAAGTAATACATTAAAACCTTCATTCAAAGAAAATTATGTCCCTGGTGAGGGAAGTATCTTCTCTTTCTTATATTGCTATTAAAGCTCTATGGAGGAAGCGGCTGACCATAAATGACTCAAACACTTGACTAACTGCCTTAGCCGTATGTCTCAAGGCATTATGGTCCCTCATCTGATGCATTGTTATAATTGGACCAATGTCAAGACTGCTTTGCTTTGGGAATTTGGGAGCGACTTAAACTTAACCAACCAAAAACAAACCTTTATGGGTAAAAGCCTTAATTGAGGGGAAACTATCAGTGAATTCAACCCTCCGTTTTTACCTTAAAGCACAAACTCTAGTGTCAGGGAATCGTCTTACATTAGATGATGCCATTACTGCTTCATTTAAGGCATTTAAACATATTCCTAAGATCTTACTTTATCTTAAAGCGGTGAAGTTTAACTTAACGTCCCATCATCCATATTAAAGAAGCTATATTGGAAATTCCGGCTGAACTACTTAAACCCGTCAGGCCACCTTGTTTTAACATCAACAAGCCCCAGTCCCAAGTAATGGCCATTACTTCCCCTGATTCGCCTACACTTGAATTATATTGCTCTCATTGCAGAAGAAATAATCACATTGTAGATGACTGCCGCATACTTCAATGTAAGTTAGCAAAAGATCAGTCAGTATAGGGCAAGTGGCTCCCTATGATGAGATAAAACAAATGCCTCAAAACCCTTATTCTAGTTCTAGCGGTAACACCAGTACTTCTGGTTGTTTTGTGTTAGCTGCCCCATCAGAAGTTGAAATCCCTCTGTCTATTCAAGGGAATAAAGACCTCCAGTATTCTTACTTTTATGTTGGTCAATTACTCAAACAAAACTTTGGTGATCAGCTCTTCTATAAAAAGCCAAGCATTGGCAGATAAAACTTTTAAATGTATTGAAAAACCCTGATCTTGGCCACAGGAGAGTCCTCCGGTTGCTTCACTGAAAATCCCTAATGACAGCCTATTAGCTATCAACCCCCAATTTAGATTGTCAGTGGTTCGGGTAGAAGTATTAATCCATAAGGGTAAAGTCCTAGCAATAATTTGACACTGGTTCTCCAGTTGACGTTATTTCTTCCTGACTTATCCAAAAATAAGAATGGCTTCTGACTTGATTCACAAAGCTAAATATGGGACAGCAGGTAGTCAGTCTACCAAGGTGATAGGAGCATATCTGCTTTGCCCTTCATTTAGGGAAGTTATTAATTACTGCCCCCACCATTGCGCTAGAAAATGATAACTACAAGTTGCTAATTGGGGTCAAAAGATGCGTAAGTTTAACTGTATTATCAACCTCAAGAAAAAATACCTATCCCATTATAGTATAAGATTCCATTAATATTCAAACTCCCCATCAAAAGTAAAGGGACCCCTAAAAATGAACATGCTTCCTCGAATACCCACCCTCCATTTGCAAAATTATTTGCCAAGTCTTAGGGGAAAAACTAAGTTACCCCCGGAGGCTGTGGATGCCAAAGAGGGGATCTTTCCATATACCCCTCATACTATTATAATACCCTTAGGATCACAAGTTATTGTGGATACAGGGGATTCGGATTCCTACCCCTCCTGATCAAATTTTGGAGCTTAGTGGGCACCCAAACTTTTCCATCTGGAAGCGTTGACCTGCCTGGGGATTTTGGATCCTGCGTATGGGAAATCTATTTCTATTCTATTATTGAATTTAACCACTAAAACTCTCCAGGTCCCACGGCATGTCCTTATCACTTATATAAAACTTTGCAGTATCAAAAATATTGCCAATGTGAGTTGTTTTGGCTCATTAGAGAATTTAGGATCCATCCTCCACCCACCATAGCTTTGGTTGACAGTAAAATTGGGGACAATCTTACCCCAAACAAATGCCAAGATGTTGAACAACTCCTAGAGGAATATGACAATTTTTCCCCCAGGACCAAGTGACTATGGAAAAATGTCTTTGGTAATACATCAAATTGAAACTGAGGACCACCCTCTGTTTTAATTCTAACCATATTGAAAATCCAAAGTAGAGGAAGCTCAAGTGGCCTTAGAGTTACACCAACTGTTGGAGGCCGGGTAACTTGTGCCTTCCAAAAGCCCATGGGCTTCCCCACTCTAATTAATTTGGAAAAATGATGGTGGTCATCAGGTTGTTATGGATTATTGCTGCCTCAACTCTATCACTTTCAAAGATAGCTACCCCCTGCCACGTATAGATGACTCTTTATGCTTAATGTTGGGTTCCCACTATTTCTCCACTATGAATCTCGCCAGTGGATAAATGCAAGTAGATTTTTCACCTAATGATTGGGCAAAATGCGCTCTCAACACAAGTGAAGGAATACTCACGACCATTCTAATGCCTCAGGGGTTATGTAATACCCCTGCTACCTTCCAACGCGCTATAAATGACTTCTATGCGATCTAAAACGCTCCTGCATACTAGTTTATCTTGATGATATTACCATTTTTCAAGAACCTTTACTAAACATCCAGATCACCTCAGGCAAGACTTTCAGCTGTTACGGCAATCATCATTAAAAACTAAAGCTGTTGAAATGCTCTTTCTTCCAGAGTGAGATGAACTTTTTGGGTCATAAGGTCAGTAAAAACAGGTTTATCCCCGATGGGTGATAAGGTCTTGGCTATTGCTAAGATGACCCCCTAACTCCCTACAAGATGTACAAGTTTTCCTAGGAATGGTGGGCTATTATCACCAATTTATCCCCCATTTGCATACATCTCCGAGCCTCTGGTATATCTATTGAAGAAAGGAATACCCTTTCAATGGAAAGAAGAGCAACAGCAGGCCTTCGACCAGCTACACGTCTCGCTTTCCACTCATCAGTGCTTATTCATCCAAATTTTGATAAATCCTTCCTCCTCTTTACTGATGCCAGCAATATTGCCATCAGAGCCATACTATCTCAGCATGATGAGAAATTAGCTGACCATCCCATTCCCTACTACATCAAGACCCTATCTAAAGCAGAACGTAATTATAACGTTATAGAATATGAATGCTTGGCAGTCCTACTAGCCATTAAAAATTTCTGACCTTATTTATATGGGAAGCATTTTACGATTTTTAACAGATCATGCTTCCTTACGTTGGCTACAATAAATGAAGGATCCTGATGAGAGATAACCTGATGGGCGTTAAAACTTTATAAATTCGATTTTTCTATTATTCACCAACCAGGGCCAATCCACCAAAACGCGGATTGCTTATCTCAGCTTCCCATCTTACCTATAACTGACCCTGAGGAGGATCGACTCATGACCTCCCAACCCAACCACAGTTATGGAATTACAAATCCCCAACCCTCCAAAAGGAATTAGCGAATGAATGGAAAATCTCCAAGTCAAGAGAAGACAATTGAGCAAACTTTTGTAAAAACAATGGACGTCTTATGTAAGATCATTAGCTCAAACTGACTCTATATTAGAGGGACATTGGCAAGTCAGTCATGGGGAATTTAGAAAACCTATCAGCGGCTTAAAACTCAATGTTATTGGGAGGGAATGCTTGCTTTTATCCATAATGTATTGGAGTCCTGTCTGTTATGTAAAAGCAAAGCTGGACCTAATCCCCGCTCTCAACATCCAGTGGTCCTACCTATGACCCATTCCATACCATTACCATTGATGTTGTGGGACCTCTTCCTAGAGCCTCCGGTGGACATCAGTTCCTCTTACTAGCCGTAGACCATCTAACTAAGTGGATCAAAGCTGTATCGCTCCCCACCGCTTTGGCAAAAGTCACCGCCACGTTTTTATATAATAGGATAATCACCCAGCATGGGTGTCCTAACGTCATTCTTTCCAATAGCAGACAAAATTTCCACTTGATGGTAGTGAAAGATTTATCCACCCTGATGGAAACCACTCAGGTATTCTTCACCCCCTACCATCCTGCAACCAATGGAATGGTAGAGCGGGTAAATGGCACTCTAAATGCAACCCTTCGTAAAATAGCTTTGACTGACCCCCTTAATTGGCCCAATATTTGCCTAGTACAATCCTGGCCTATCAGATCAGTTACCATCAAATTACTAAGATATCACTATTCCAAGAGTTGTATAGCAGAAATCCCCATCAGCCTTCCAAAGTCCAGGTGATGCTTGATCAAGCTTCTCCTGAAGCACCTGAAGTCTCTATGCAAAGTATTTAAAATGAAATCATAAGACTCCAGGCCCTGGATGCTGAAGACCTGTCCTCCACAACCAATAGAGTGACTGCTAATTTAATGATAAGCACGAAACCTACACACCTTCCATTCAGTTGACCTCGTCCTATTTTACCATCACCAGACTGGAGGTCATGATCACAAACTGGACACAAACAGGTCAGGGCCCTATTGAGACATATTTAGACGGGGCAATGAACGCTCAATTGTAGAAATTTTAGGGAACAACTGTAAACCGCGTACATAGTCGCTTTCTCCATCTGTTTCCCCCTACGCCAAGATCTAGAGGGGGTATTGTCAGGTTCCTACCCAAACGGCAGATTTGGATATATCAGATAATGGGAATTGATCCCATACCAACCACAAAGCCCAAACATCTGTTGGGGCTAATCCTCAACGAAAGTTGACAGCCATTGAGGTCGGTGATCAATCCTGATTTGACTCAAAAACCCAAAGTTCTGTCAGGCATCATTCCTAATAAAAGTTAACTATGATCAAAATTGGTGATCAAACCCGACTGTAATGACAGAATCATGCTCCCTTGGAGCCACCCAACTTTGGGGTTCAAACCCAAGCTATGAGACAAGCTCTATCAGATCAACCATGTTAATGGGTGCTTGTACCAAATCCCTGATTTTTTTATCTATGAGATCTAGGCTTAGCAGGCTTGTATTGTCCCTGATCAAACTCCCCAATTTTCCTTAAAAAGAGGGTATTAATTACTAAACTTTACGCTCTTTCTCCCCTTTTTGCCGTTTTAATTTAAAATTGTAATCTTTTGGAATTCACCACACTAGACACAATATCTGGATTAAACAAGACTTCTCAACAAAGAGAAACAACCCAGGTATACAACCAACACCCTCAAATTTTGAGTCTTCTGGCCCTCAAACAACAACAGGATCTATGGTATCAACAAGATCCTAACAACATTAAAAGGTCTTTTCCAACTGACCCGTATGCCACAAGGGCTGTTAATGCCTCAACAACGTTCCAACAATCCATGGGCACTATCCTCAGTGACCTGAAGCTGTCATGTGTCCTCGTATACCTTGATGATATCAATATTTTCTCATGAACCTTTTCTGAGCACCTTGATCATCTAAACGCAGTATTCTGCTGGCTCGCTGAGTCAAACATCAAGACTAGCCTCGTAAATGTAACTTCTTCAGGGTCCAATTAAAACCTGGGGTTCGTGGTAGACTCTAAAGGGCTGAAGCCACAGCGGGCAGGGTGAAGGCCATCAAGAAAATGACTACACCAACTAGTAATTGAAACATACAGTTATTTTTGGAGATTCTCAGCTACTACCAGCGCTTCATCCTTAACTTCAGATGTATTGGGGCCCACTATTTGTGTTGTTAAGGAAGGATGCCTTGTTTGTATAGATGGAACGCCGTCAATTCTCCTTTGATACACTTTTGACAGCGCTGAGCAGCACGCAGGTGCTGTGTTATCCCAATTTCAATAATTAGTTTATCGTACAGATGTCTCCTTTCCGCCATGTGGGCAGTTCTATCACAAAAGGACGAGGAGAGTGGATGAGCATTCATTTGCATACTGCAGTCATAGTTTAAACTGTTACAAACGCAATTACGCCATGACCAAGCAAGAGTGCTTAGTGGTAATATATCTGTATAAGCAAATTAGGGTCTACTTACATGGGTGAAGTTCAAAGTCATAAGAGATCACACGTTGTAAAGTTGGTTGTAGAACCTCAAGGAGTATGAAGGGCATCTAGCCCGATGGGTCCTCAAACTGCAGGATTATGACTTCGAGATCCTCCAACAACCTGGATCAAAATATAAGAACGCTGACTGCTTATCCAGATTCCAACCATTGCAGTGATGACGGATCACAGCAATATGATGTACAATAAGATTCTCAGCATAAAATATGGCGATAAACCGCTAAAGTAATAAAAGTGCTATGTGAGATGTGAACAAATAGCTTTGAACAAAATGGGGAAATTTACAAGTGGATTGGCAATCCCACGGTGAACTTTCTGCGGCCCTCAGCATGGCCTGGTATTATTATGAGTGCACATAATACAGTTAAACATGATGATGTGCAAAAACAATGTAACTGTTGCGACCTCAATATTACTAGGAAATCATGAACTTTGACATGCTTGAAACCATTTCCTGTTGCCACCATTTCCAAGTTGAAAAGACGTTCCACCAGAAAGCCTCATACCAGTTAGTTAAACCACATTTTGCTTGTCATACGGTCTCTCTGGATGTCGTTGGCCCTCTACCAATGGGGGCTAACCGGTCCAAGTACATTATGGTGGCTTCAACCACTTGACCAGGTGGGTTGAAGTGTGGGTGATACGGGATTTTGGGGCAGTCACAGTGGCCAATTTCATAATGGAATGTATTATTCAGCGACATGGCTGCCCTCAGTTGATTCTTACTGATTATGGAACTAACTTCACCTTGCACATCCTTCCAAGTTAAATGAGCTAATGGGCATCCGCGGGGCTCTGAAAACCCATACCACCCTGAGTCCAACAAAATAGGCGAACAGGTCAATGGGACATTGGTGAACATCCTCCAGAAGCTGGTAACCAATAGATCCTCTGATTGGAGTTCCCTCCTGTCTACCGCTATCTTTTCTTAAAATATCAGCTATTGTTCTGCCACAGGAAAGAGCCCCTTCCAACTATTATACAGATGAACACTGCTCTTCCAGCATTTCTCTATTCATGCGTACAAGATACCAACAGAATGGATCCTCATTGTTACTTGACGAATTTAGCTGACACATTGATCAAGTTACAAACAGAAGCGTACACTTTCAGCTTGGCAAAAAAGATTAAGAATCAGTCCACTGAACAGGTATGGCGTAGTGAGTTAGCTCAGTTCTGAGAAGGAGACATGCTTTTGTACCACAAACAGTACAGGTCTGGGTGGAAACACATGTTGGCCAACATTTAGATTGGTCCATTCAAAGTAATTGAGAAAATTGGTGTCAAGGACTACACCATCAAAGACCCAGTGAGTGGCAAAATCATTAATTGCACAAATGCAAAATTTTTCTGAGCATAAAAATAATAGGAGACTTATTGTCCAGTCAAAGGGGGGGGTAATATCGAGATTCTGATATAACTGGACGATAAAGCCCTGAAGAGCTATGGCGGATTGGCGAGAATCTCCAACTAGGATTATTATTTACAAGTAATCAAGCGCCTTGAAATGAGGCAATATTGGGACATAATGGATTATTACCAGATCGCCTACAAAAAAAGCGATAAAACAATGACAACAATTGATAAATATTATTTAGATAACCTCAAACTAAGGCGATAGAGAATTGAAGAATACCATCCTGAAACCAATGAGAATTGGCAGAACAGAATAGTCTAGGCTAAGTGAATGGTATCATCTAAAGTTGCTAATATATAAGCAAGATTGGGATATTGAAAGGGTATATTGTTGATAGTTTTGAAGAGAGGTGAGCAGCAAAGAACCGCTGTATTTATTTAATAAATAAAAGTGTCATCAGGGCAATTACTCCTATTTTAATGTATTTTTAAGTGTGATTGGGGGACCAACAATCCCCATATCATCCATCCGTTTTTCATTAGGTTTGATCTGTGTGACCCTTATAATGTATCCCACGATATCACCCAAAAGTTTAATACTGGAAATCATCAATCTGCTGCAAAGGGTTTAAGTCCTTCTTGTTGATACTGTTGAGCTTCCAGTTATCTATCACTATCTGTTGGTACCATCCTTCTTTTTGACAATTAGAACGGGCAAAGCTCATAGACTATTGATAGTTTTAGCATCTTTTGCTCCAGCAGTTTTTTGATCTAATTGATCATTACTTCCTCATCTGCCCTAGATTGGAGGATTTGCCAAGACCTGATGGGGGATAATCCCAAGTTTAATTAATGGACCACACCCCATGCGCACACTAAATTGTGGTCACTGACAGTGAAAATCAATTTTATTTGAGATAAAGCTATCGCCTGATCCTTCTGATCTTTTTATAACCCCTTTGAATTATTGCATGGTACCACCGCTAGTATGCTGAGCTGCAGCTCAATGTGGAGAACAAATTTTCTAGCAACCTGAACTCGTGCACCTAAAGGACCTCCTCAAATGGGTTAGTGTGTAAATAAGCCACTATTTGATGCTGGCGGATTTTCATTGGTTCATTTTTAGATTCACCTGCAAAACTTTACTCTCCCATGCCCTGGAAGTATAATCCCTAGAGCCACATGAGGCTCAAGCCGCGTTTTCTGATAGGCCCAATGACTTCCCATATAGCCTGGCAGGCACTTACACCTCTAATTCAGTGTTTAATATTACTTGGTGTCTGGAGGGGATGGATATAGGTATAGAAGCTCTGAGCGGCAGCCCTTGATATTCATATATCTTCTGAGGAAGGGCCCAAGTCTTGCTCTATAGTTGATGGTAGAAAAATGGAATCACTCCATCGCTGTATGAAAGGCTGATATGTCCCGTGTGTACCAGATCCTTTGGCACTCCGCTGGAGATAAAGTAAATTGGGATCTGCTGCCCCAAAGTTTCGAAGTTCTCCACCGTCATATGAATGACAGCCCCCAAAGTGTCACATGAAAGCAGTTCCAATTATCAGGTCGTAATTATTGCTTGGTAGCACTATTGCTGAAGCTACAATGACAATTGATCCAAACCGCAAGGTAGCGCGCTGTATGCTCCTTCAGAGTCTGTGCTTTTACACTCCAGCGGTCCATTCACCATCCAGTGTTTACATCAGGTTTTAACGTCAACTTCGCCAGCAACTTAGTGGAACTATACTGACTGGGGCGCCTGTATCTATTATAGCGTGTACTTAGTTTTTTGCTAAAAAATGTCACATTATGTAAACTCAAAAAATATTGACCATTTAATACGTGGAAATAAAAGGGATCTCTTCTCTCAAGGAAGCTCATAATCCCCTCGCGGAGTTTAAGCATTCTTTGGCAATAGCTTCTACTGGGAGGGCGACGTTATCACCTTTCAGGGAAGGTGCATCTGAGGATGGACCAGCTCGTTTGAAGCAGCTTGGTTGAACATTTGGCAGGTGTACAGCTTCAATTACCCCTGAGGTCCTTCTTTCACCGCAACCTTATCTTGAGCCAATGTCAGTACATTTACTCCTCCAACAGGCTGCTGGTATAAAAACCTGTTGTCATACTGGGGACTTCCACTTGACATACTACAACTAGTTCAGGCGGAACATTTGGGGTTGGGGATAGCGGAGGTAGAGAGTTCCATCTCTACTCCGCTCCATCTTTTCCCTGGTAGTATTGATCCTGATGTATGTAATGGACCTAATGGTTGGGGTAACTTTAGCAAGGTGACCAGTGCAATTGCATTCAAGAATAATTCACCCTGTAGGGTCTGCATACTTGGCTCTCACAAGATGTCCCAGGCTGATAATTTTTTTGTGGTTGATCAGCGTAACCAAGGCCAGGTTAATAGGTTGACTGCTGATGGTCTGCGTAATTAGACCCAGGTTGGCAGTTAGGCTGTTGGCAAAAATCATAAGCAGGTCCAGTGCAGAAGTTGAACTGCTAGGGGTAACTTAGCCAAAGACGAGGTGCTTATTTATAATAAGGCTGGGGATTAATAGTTGGAAGCTGAACAGGATGAGTAAATTCCTCTGAATAAGATGGTCCGACAACTGTGGCGACATGTTTCTGATTGGTATTGGGTGGATGAGAGGTAGCGGATAGCCAACGCAAAAAATGGACAATTTTAAGCAGGGTACGTCGTCCATTAAAATTGGATTCATGACATTGTAAAGCTCACAGTATGGATTCACTAATATAGGACATTGCAATGCACAAATTATATTCAGATAAAGTCCCTAACCCAATTAACATGTGGGCTTCTGCCATAAATCAATTGACAAAGGCAGTGAGGGTCTCATCACGATGGAATTTAATGGTCTAAAAACTCAACCTTCCATAGTGACATTTTTGAAGAACCTCCAAACAATCACAGCACCGTATCCTTCAATTCTTGGTATGTAACAGAACAGCTTGGAAGGTAGCAGGTAACTTGATCGACACTCCCAACATCCAGGATGGATAATAACTGTTCAACTTTAAGCCAATCTGAGGCGCCTTCCACCACAAACTCAAAACGTTTGAAGAAGCTGTGGATATTCCCAATGAAATTAAAATGGAGGAAGCTTATCTATACAAACCTCCTCCTAGTGCTCCTAACCGTGAACCTTTGAGGAGTACTAAGGAATGGGCTAAGAACTATAATCGGTATCTTGATGAAGAGCTGGTTCAGAGGTGGGCGGCTAGTACGCTGATTCAGAGGTAGTGCGGGCCTATTCGGTGGGCAGTACAGCCATCACTTGGGGAAATTGGCTCTCTGATACATAACCATCTCCAGAGATGCCCTCCTGGGTGTATTAGCTAATGCCAGTCTCATATTCTCCATAATACAATTCTCCCTGAGCAGCCCCTTGTCACTCATTCACTTCCCAATGAGGGGACTGGGAGGTACCATTCAACTCCCACTTTGCGCAATGCATTCATTCAGTAGTATCATCCAAGCAATTAGCAAGTTGACTGTTTTATTGACCAAGAATTCGCATTTGGCTAAACGTTCTGTCAAGATGGTTCATTACGTCGTTCCACTCCTGAAGGAGCTCATCCTGCTTCCTGAGCACCGCATCTAAAGCAAATTTGAGTTCTTCATATTTGGCTGTTGTGGTGTGTCGTGAAGATTCCCTGTCAAAGCAGGCCTGATGCAACATGGCCGGAAACTGGATAAATTTATTCCTTCATGGTCGATATATGGGCCCCCTTGTAGTGAGCAAAACTGTTAAATTTTAGCACTATAAGTAATATACGCTGAGAAGGTTGCATAGGGTAAAAATGCACTGAGCAATGGACAGATGTTATTAAGATTGTTGTCCTTGAGACAACTTAATAAACTCAATATAATATAGAGCAATTGCCCCAACGCACCTCTTTATTTAACTTAATACTTACAGCAGATACTATCTGCTCAGCTCTCTCTTCTCTATTAACAATCTTCCTCTCTTCAATCATCTCATCTTGCTTTTATATCAGCAACTTTTTTGATACTGCTCCTTTGGCTTAAACCATTTTATACAACTCTTTTCTTATTGATCCCAGTAGAGTAGCTATTCTTTTACCACTATCGCCTTAGTTTTAGGTGATCTACTTAATATACATCAATTGTCAACATTGCCTTATCACCTTATTTGGAGGCGAACTAATAATTATCCTTTCAGGCCCAATATCGTCTTAACCCAAGGCGCTCATATTCATACACTATTGATCATTGTTGGTAGATTCTAGCTATCCGCCATAGCTATTTAGGGCTTATCGTCCAGTCATATCAGAATCTTGTAAATCATCAGACCATTTGAGAGATTTGAAAGAGTTAAAAATTGGAAATTATAAGGCTAGTGACAGGACCTGATTTACTGGGCTGAAACTATATGCGTCCAAACAGTTGACCAAGGTTGGTTGACAGGAACTTGAGCTGTCATTCACTATGAGACTGTTTCAGCATATTAGTCCTGATTAGCTGGCCCAACAGAAGCTTTGTCTGCCACAGGTGTGAGATGGAGAGGGAGGATCATGCCCCACTTGAATACTGACAGGAATTTGGTGATTGGTCTGATGCAGGAATGTAGGGTAGCAGAAGCTTCCATGGCTGTAGTTTTGGGGCACTTGCTCATAGAATGATCGAGTCCAAAGCACAGGGGGAAAACTGTGCGGCTGTTTCTGGAACAGGTTCAGAATGGGTGCTCTGGAATGGCATAGAATTTGGTGCGAGAGGGAATTGCAAGGTGGGATTACTAATAAAAGAAATGGATTGTTGCAAAGGCTTAAGACCCTACAAGGCGACTGGACCCATTGAGAGCCACAAACTAGAGGATGGGATCCACACTGTAAGAGGCTAATTTATCCAAGAGCTCATGGCAAGCTGGTTGGGTGAGAGGTGATTGGGAAAACTGGTGAATTATACCATCAAAAAGGCATCTTCTAGCAACTGAGTATGAGTGGCTGGGATGGAGTGTTAATGTCACGGTACTATCCAATAAAATTGAGGCTATCCTTCCAGTCTGGTGAATAAACAACCAGGATAAAATATGCTTTCCTGGGGGCAATGCAGTCCATTTACAGATATCTGAGAGGAAGGGAAGTGATTGTGGGACAGTGGTTGATGATAATCGCTACCTCCATACCTACTATCAACCATGCCGTGGCCACTTTGCCACCACATATTTCGCCTCTGTCATTTCTTTTAGCCCACTGTGAGCCTCAAATTCGCGGTAGTGCAAAAGATTGCCAAAAAATGTGGGAAGTTGAAAAACTCGCTCACTGGGGGGAGAGAATCTCCAACAGTAAAAATACATCCTGACGTCAGATGGCGTCAAACAGTGAGACATCTCCATTAGGCTACTAAAGCGATATCCCAATTTAAGGAGAGAGGAAAGTAACGTTATGATAATGGCCACTATGGCCCAGTCATTGTAGATCTGGGGAACATGGCACTTAGTGGAGGTGGCTGCAATAAGTAATAAGTTTAAACTGAAAAATTTTTGAGAGGAAAATTTGTTTATTAAACAAAAATTGGAAATATAATGACAACTGTACTTGTAGGGGATGGTTGCCTTAAGTGCTGAGGGGCTTGGGGAATACTTACAATTTCATGAAATGAGGGTAGCACAATCCCATTTGATTCTGGTGGATTGGTTATTACGGCTAATTAACATTAGATCGATCTCATAATGTCCAGATGACTCTTACTTAAATTTTTCCACTAAATTTCCCCGCCTACGCGATCTTACTTGGTAGATTAGTAATGCTTTATCTGGTGGGCAACTGGATGAACCCATGGCCAGGCCTCATAGGGGTAGGTCCCATTTGGTAATGAACAGAGATAACGCACTCAAACCTGCTGGTGTTGAGACCACCTCTTCTGATGAAAGGGAAACACTTTGAGAGGTTTTTGAACCCGATTGTACCACAGATGGTTCTATTCTGGAGAACCTTAATTTAAATTAATTAATTGTTCCCTCGTTGGACCAGAGATTGTTGAGGGGTAGAGATGTTATTACTTTCCCGCTGGTGGTGGACTCCCACCGCTGCCACTTCCACAACACCCTGATCCACGGCACCAACTCTTGGGTGGTGAGATAAAGGGGAAAGGGGCAACTTTGAGGGGTTACACTATCATTCACCTCTCATCCACCACATGGGCCAAATTGCCGTGGGCCACAAGAGGGACGGCTACCTTAGTCATCCCCTTTTTTGTGCAGAAAAAAATTCCTCATGGTTGAGGTGCATGGGGTGCTCCTCCTGGACTTAATTATTCTTTACTTTTTATAATAGGGGGAGAACACAACTGGGAACTTGAAAGAATGTGACGTTCTTATGGCTTTCTGCAACTTAATAGCCAAGAGCATGGTGATTTTTTTGGGGGGACGGGGAACATCAGGGTGCAGGGCGTAAAAGATTATTACAAACTCACCACAATTGGCACAGTCATGGGCGCTGACCTAACTATTTTCATACAACGGGAACCCCTTCCAGGCGTGAGATACTGGACCAAATGGCGAGATTTCTGGGAAGCCAAGATTGCTTTGACCTCATCCTCCTCAGATCTTTGACCACAATTGGCTTTGGCACCACTGGGTCCTTCCCCTTAAATGGGGACAACTGAGAAACGTAGAAAACTGGGTGCTGTTTCCAGTGTTCCAAAAGCATCAACTGAAACACGCCGTTGCCAAATCTGCCTCCACCACATGGGGCCTAAAACGTTTGCTTGCAATTTACTAAGAAATCACCTGCATCCACAGGTGCCGCATATCCAACTTGATGGAAAATTGCGCCATGGTTCCATGGGTCAGGAAATGTTTCAGGTCCGCGAAAGATTTTTAATTTCTAATAGCTTTGTCCAGGTGCTCCCGAACCAGGGACTGGGTAGTTTGGATGTGCTGCGCGTGGTCCGCTGCAGCCAGAACTTCTTGGAAAAGACATTGCCCAACAGAAAACGATGGGGTATACCCCAACGTGGACCCATAGAGCTTGAAATCAGTTGATACATGAGTGCCATTATCATCTGCAAATTAAGAAAATGGAAGGTCATACGCCCAGGTTTCCTTCACATCAGTGGCATAATAGCAAAGATACTGTTATAGAATCTGGTTAGCCCACTCCATTTGACAATCTGACTGATGGTGATATGCATTTGAGCAACACAGCTTAATATGAGAGGTAGCCAGGAGTTCAGTCCAAAAACGCGCTTTAAACTTTGATTCCTGGTCACTCACAATGTCCTGAGGCAAGCTGAAAATTTAGAACACATGTCACACAAAGATCTGTGACATCTCCTCAGAGGTGATGGCAGTTGGATAATTATGAGTCCAACATTGCAATAAGAGTGATTCAGGTTTTTATTTGAATAAAATTGGTTAAAACCTTAATCTCATTTCCACTCTGTGTAACTTTCTGAGAAAAATTACACGAATTAAAAAATAAAATCATAATTGCCCATGGTAGTTTTGCTCTGATGTCCCCAGATTCTCCGCCAGCTGCTCCAGTGTGGTGGTAGCAGCAAAACTCCCCAAGCCATTTTCCGTCTGGAAGGAAAACGCGCTCAGACTGGTTCACCCAGTCATTCCAAACCCATGGGACAATTCGTTCCTCCCAAGGATCTCGACGCCCACCTAGCTCATACCCAAGAGGTACCTTGCTGCCCCTTGTGCTCCCCCGGAGTAGCATGCGCTACAGCCTAAGGGTCAATATGGGAAACTCTTCTCATGCCATGACCAAGCATTTATTAAAATGGCACAGCCAGTGATGACACCCAACGGCTTCATTGATTTCCACACCTATAAAGGGTATTTCGACCTTGGTTTCATTTGTGAAGCCAACGCTGCCACTGCAGCAACTGAGCCCCTGGTATTCCAGGGCACCCCTCACCCCACAATTCAGACCCTTCTCCCAGCGGACACCACTTTGGTGGTCCATTTTGCTGGTTTGCCCACCCACCTCCCCCTGAAGTGTCCACCAGGAGCTGATGGATGGTTTGGAAGCCTACAGCTCCAACCCCGTCTTACAATTTGTGGTCCCATATGGGGCCAAATGACTCGCTGGGCCTCAGGCATATGCCATGATCAGCTCTAAATTTAGTAAAATTGCCATGTTGATTCCCCCATGCACTGTTATTCCTTCAGCGCCTGACCATCCGTTTTGGGCCCACGTCAAGGTTGGGTGGATGATCTTTCTGTCATGTTTTGAGTTGGACCAACAAAACGCAAGTGCCCCTCCTTAGCAACTTTAAACAGACCAGATGACTCGTCTGTCAACCTCCAATCCGCCGCCCACCCTGTACAAGTTCAGGTATGGGGCACAATCCTACCTCACCCTCCCCCAAAACCAGAAGCTGCACCTGCACCTGCAGCCACCAATTAGCCTCCTCCCCGCCCCAATGCCACAAATGATTCCTCTAGTCAAGCATCAGATTGGATCCCAGTTTGACCCCATGCTTCCTCAAATGAATCAACCGAACTTCAATGTATGCCAATTCCCCAATTCAAATCAACCAAAACCATGGGAGTTATTGTTTAAAATTGATGAATCAGGTAAACTAATTGAAGAACCATCTCTGCTAATCGAGAAGTTCATTAATGCAGAATGGGACGCTAAATACCCCCCTCAATCATACCACGAAAAATGCTGAATCATTTTGCAGTGATCACCAGCTTGCAGTCAAAGCAGCTGCAACACCATTTTGTCATCCCCTTCATAAAGCTGTCGCCAAATCAGTGGCGACGCTCACAGGAGGAATCCCACCTCCTGTTATCCCTGAAAGTCTTACTCAAAAGAGTAAAATCACAATAAAACAGTTATACAAAAAGGTTAACGATGCTATCCAGAACCTGACAACTGTAGCATGAAACCAAAAGCTGAATTTCTCCAAACCAACATCACCACGTTTGTTAAACTCCCAGACGCCCGCAATAAAGCTGAAAAAGCTTTAACTGAATATATCAGAGCCATTTTCCTAGCTGGCAATTTCCATAAAATACCAATTATCAGAAATAAAGAACCACATGCCGCAGATGCCCAACGCCACTACTGTCTGCCTTGACACGTACTCTACAATGGGAGGAAGAAGCTGCTGCCAAAAATGAGCCCCCCCAATCCCCCCTCCCCTTCCACCATGGAGGGATAAGCGGTTTCCGCTGCCCACCTGGTCAGATGTTTTGTTTGAGTGTTTCACTTAATCCACTCATTTGGGAGTTTTGTTTGAACCAATTAGTTATGTTAGTTTTTAGCTTTGGTTTTAATTTTAGTTTTATTAATGTACGTCCCCTGGTCAGCTTACCTTGAATAAATATAAAATTGGTTAACAAACCCTGGTCAATTCTTAGTGTAATTCTGAAAATTGGGGTAAAACTATTGCCCTTACTCCTTGGCTGAATAGCCCCAGGGCTATTAGTAGATTACACCAAACCTGCGGCAAAACTGGAGTTGTTCCAAGGGTCCTCCACATCCATTTTCTAACTTAGTTCAACCACCTATGCCATGAATATTCCCATTTATAGCCTTGAAGGTGGTCTCATCATGACAAACATTTTCTCGCCTAATGATTAAGTAAAATATTGAATCCTTGCCTCATGGACTTATCCTAACAGCTACTGACCCTCCATTGGTCATCCCATCAAAGTGAGGCAAGTCTCTAGAGCCCTGATAGGCTGAAACCTAATATTTCCTAATATGGATATTCCTAGCCTATATAAAATTCATGCATAACTCACTTTGAGCCTCAATAGATTTAAATACTAAGCATTGATATCATAAGAGGGTTCGATTCTTGACCCTAAATTATTACTAGTAGGGCTCTTATAAAACTCATCACTTTGTTTTAATTTAAAGTGTTAGTATTTTAGTTAAAAGTGGTCAACTAAAACCTTTATGATAAATATCCCACAGTAGAGAAACCTACTTCTCCTGCCAATACTTTGCATTAATTCAAGTGTAAATTGCACCAGCGAGTAACCCAAAAATCCTGAATTCCCACATTGGCTGACAAACAAGGAATGAAGTGGGAGAACTATCTAAAGCAGTCCACAACCATAGTTGTAGTAAACCCATTGGATCTGGGAAGCTCAACATTGAAATTGAAAGACACTGAGGTCCACGGGCCTTCCACCTGCTGCTGGGGATAGAGAAGATTATTCTTACCGAATCTATCTGATTTAGCTCACACGCACATCATGAAATTAGTGATCTACACGGGATATCCTAGGAGATACCCTGCTTGTTGTAACTCCACCTAACCAAAAAAGGCATTTTTCCCGGTAGCCAACCAATGGGGCTGTGGTGAACCCAAATGATTTTTCATGGAGTTGAGGTGGAACCTACAGTCTTGACCTAGACTGAATTATCTCCTCTGCCAACAAATAATGGGTCCTCTTATGTGTTAGAAGTACCAGATGTTACAACAACACCAGCCCCTCCAATCAGGCCATTTGACCCACCAATACCTGAGAGACCAGAGACACATCATGGGCCCAATCTGACATCAAATTTTGGGAGGTTCAACATCTAAGATCTGGGATAGCAGAATTACTGTGATTAGCTCCTTCTCATCCACCTCCACCGGACATAATGCAGGGTTGCAACTTGGCAAGCCAAGAAGGACATTCAAAGTCCCTTTCATAAATTTTATTTAAAGTTAAAACTGAATTGGTCGTGATATATTTGGCCTGACAATGCGCCAGCTTCTGAAGTTTATAAGAATACATAAGAGCTTGATGATCCTTCTGCACAGTCACCTCATGCCATGCGCCCTGAAGATGGAACCGCCAGAAGGTAAGAGATTATTCCACGGTGGCCAGCTCTTTATTGTAAATGGTCCAGTACTGTTCAGATAAAGCAAACTTGTGAAAAGAAGTAGTTGACCGGATGTTCCAAATCATCGTGAATTTTTAACAATAACTCCCCTAGGTGGCTGATGAGGCGTCACATGCTACAATATAAAGCTTGGTGTGGTCCATGTATAAGAGAACTGGAGGCGACAAAAGCACCCTTTTGATGGCATCAAACACCCATTGGCAATCCGCTGTCCTTCAGATTGGAACAATTTTTCAGTCAAAGGGTGCAGCAGCACGTCCAGCTGAGAGAGGTGGGAGAGAATTTCTTTATAAAATGATCACGCACAAGAAGCTCCACATTTGCTTCTGGATTGTAGGAGTGGGCCACTTTGATATTGCCTCAGCTTGCTGGGTAAATATCACATAACCATCTTTCAGGACCAACTTGCCCAGAAAAGTAACCTCCTCCTGTAAGAACTCACAAAATGATGATTTAGAGTAAAGCTTTCCTTATACAAAGCATCCAGCACTGCCTCCAGGTTCTTCTTATGCTGCTCTGGGGTGGGGAAGTGCATGAGGATATCATCAATGTATGCCAATATAAAGGTGAATCTGAGGTTGTCAAGAATTTTATCAATATATGTGGAATATGGCTGGGCGCTCTTCAGACAAAGGGCATCACGTAGAACTGGAATATACCCCTTTTGGTCCAAATTGCTATAAGCCACTCCTGGCCTTCTGCCATCCAGATCTGGTTAACTAGTTCACGAGATTGATATTTAAAAACAACCATGATTTTGCGATTGCCTGGCTAATTCTCTGCTCAAGGGGAAAGGATAGGGACCTTGAACAGTGGCTCTGTTAAAATGATTATAGTTGGTGAAGAATGCAACATACTAATGGTTTCTGAGCAAAAACTATAGGCGACGCAATCAGAGATGTTTCCTTGAACACCCACCCTTTTCTAAGCATATCATTTTACCACAATCTCAATGCCTTGTCCTCCTACGCTGCGTAGGGATACAACGGCCAGTTGATGTTGATCACAGCCATTATCAAACGGAAATTCAGGTCATACTTGGAATGCGGTGGAAGGCAATTAGCCTTCTCCAGGTCTAATATATCCTGATATGCTATCAATGCCGTGGGAAAATCTGACGGAAGACTCACAAGAAAAAAGTTTACATTTTTAGAACTCATTCACTGTTCCTTCATGAGCATATAATTAAAGGGAAACCACCCCACAACTGGGTACTAGCAAAAGACAGTACATCCAAGTCTAGGTAAATGCTAATCTGCTACTGATGCCACCACCTCACTCCAAAATAAACTGGGAAGAGAAAGTCCAGAACCATGGCAAACTGATCAAAGAAACAAAAATAGTGCAATAAAAAGACAAAGGGCGCCATAATTTGTATAAAGCCATTGGAGCAGAAGACGCTCCCAGTATCGATGCCCCCAATTACAAGTCCAATTCGAGATCATGTGCTAGGTTTAAACCCATAAATCTCTTTTGTTGCTCGCATATACAAGTGAATCAATTGACATCCTGTGCGCACTCAAACAAATTTTCAGCAATAATAAAAATATAAGCTTATCCTGTTTATTTACCACCTCATGAGACATTGCCAGCTGAGTGGTAATAATTGCTGTGTCATCTAGGAAACTGGATTAGTAGGGGAATTTGAACCCTCCATGGAAAGACCCTTCGCAAATCTTTCTCGCTGGGATGCTGACGTCTAGGGGACCAGGGGATTCAAGAGTATCAAGCCTTCACAGAAACTGCATTGCCAACTGGCGCCATGGTAAACTAAGGAGAAACAATGGGAAGAAGTGAGACTTAATCGTCCTCTAGCAACCAAACCACACACCCTGGGTTCCTGGCTAAACCGGCCCACTGGGCAAGGTACAAGGGGAGCTCCAACTTGCCATTCAACACTCATTAAAAAAGCTTCAGTGAGAAATTTGTTTACAGCACCTAACAACTTGACTGACGCATGCCAGAGCATAGCACCAATGGAGATAGTCACTGCGCAAATTTTCTCAAGAGAACACAACTGATTGTCCCAGGAAGAAGAATTGGAGGATAAAAAAATCTAAGGCGGCAAAAACCACTTCACTTAAAGCGCCTTCAGCTGCTCAAACTCAGGAGTATGGCAACAGAAAGCCTCCTTTAATAAATCCAGATCATACGTCTCAGCGTCCAGTATGAACAATTGAAGCAGGAGAGCTGATCGCATAACCTACGCCTGAACTACTAATGACACCAACATAATAAAAGGAGTAGAGACTTCCGCTTGGTTGTCCAAGCATAAAATCACGCGCACTCAATGTTGAGCATCCTCCTCCACTGTATCTAAAAGAGCTACACTTTACTATGCATCCTTCAGGGTGGAACCACTGTAATGGCCAAAAAACACACCTGCAATTTTGTTAGGGCATCCAAGGCCTGATTTACAATCTTAACGGTAGGGACAGATGAGCCAGCACCCAAGGCGGTATGAGTCAGGAACTTCATCACCATGTAGAAGCACCCAAAAATGCACCAACTGACCACACAAACAAAACCAAAATAAACACTGACTGCAGGTTCATGTAGTATAATGAGGCAATCGTGTCACCTACTTCCAACAGAAGAGAGATGCAGACACTATTGGTCAGGCAACTATGTCAGTAACTAGTTAACGAAATTGTGGCTATCCTGCCAGTCAGGGTGAGTAAACACCCATAATGCAAACCAGAATGCCACAGGCATAGCCATCCATACAGAATGATATCTTACTGGAAAGGAAGTGATTACAGGATTTGTGGCTGATAATCACCATTACCACCATACCTACTAGTAACCATGCTATGGCCGCTGTGGCAGCTGCAGATTCCGCTGACAATTTTTTGGGCCCAAAGGGAGCCCCAAATTCGCGGTTGTGCCACAGGTTGCCAAGAACGTGGAGAAGTTGCAAAACTTTGCCCACTGGGGATAGAATATCCATCAGCAAATGTAAATCCTGACGCCAGATGGCGTCTGGAAAATTTTTAGGGGATATGCTGCTCGTTCACGAATATTAACACCTAATTCATAACTTGCATAGTTTTGGTTTGTGCACTTTTAGCTTTGTCTGATGATATATGATATATGATTGATAATAGTATGAAGACTATTATCCATAGTTGATTAGATCACTACTTTCTAATCCAACGCTTGACTGGTATTCCTCTTTAAGATATTCTAGATGTCCTTAATAGGGATTAATTTCCTTATCCGCCTAACATGATCCACGCTCAGATCCTAGTTTACAGCTTTTTTCTGGTGACATGAAGTCGGCAGCCATTCCCATCTCATCTCAGCTTCTCTTCTAAGGATCCTTGATCCTTACTCTTTATCCTTCTAGAGAGGCTCTTAATTAAAGCACACAGCAATATTTTCCTGAAGATGAATAAAACTAAAATTAATAATAAAACTAACCTAATTTCTTAATATTGTAAATTATCAGGGGAATTTATAGAGTAATTTGGCATCCAACCCTCATTTGACGCTTCAACGATGAAACAGCAGCCATTATCATTAAATTACCCTTTGTCATCTCATCAACTATAGTCTTCCCCATCCTGGCTAGTTTTCCCTTATTGGACATCCTCAAGACCTAAAACGGAAATAGACTGAAATGTATCCCTAACATTTTCCACTCATCCCAGCGAAACAACATATTTAGCAAGCAATCTGCTTAGGTAATGTAAATGTTTACCAATTATGGCAGGTCACAAACCAACTGATTAATTTGCTACTTGCAGGCGGCATCACTCGCCTTGAAACTTGCTCCTTAAATTACTAATTGGTCAGTGACAAAACCTGATTTATCTTAATCAGTACACCCAATAGCTAATCACTATCCACCTATCAGATTCCCCATTTCTTTGGTAACTCTGACCAACGAGATCTGAAGTATTCAACCAGATCAATCCCCAACGGATCTGAACCAGAAGAATTGCCTAAAATCCCCTGAACATCATCAAACTAAAATTGAGGTCAACTAATATCCAATTCATTCTTTATAGGGAATTATTTCATAGAGACTATTGTAATCTAGATGGCTGGAAAGGTGGGAAAAAATCCCAACACGTCCTCATTATTTCCTAGATTTCCAGTGAGAATAGGATCAGGACAGAAGAATATTTCCACAGGCACCAGGTCAATTACTTCTTGGGTTCTTTCAGAGCACAGTCCTTCTGCACCCAACGCTTTTCAGGACAATTTTGGCATGCGGTTATCTTCCTCTTCCTCCTCACTACTGCCTACTCAGAGCGCGGTCCCTATGACCTTCTGTTGTGCTAGGGTGATTGATTTACTCATGATGATTCTGTTCCTGGGATCTGGTTTTCCCCATCAGAGCATATGACCCTTTGTCATATTCCTGATTCTTGGCCCAGTGTCTTCAATCTCATTCTCTTCCTCCTCATCATTGACAGGAGATTCTTGCCATTGATGTTGATTTGCAGAAAAATTAAGAATGCTCATTTATTTTCTCTGGTTATTTTCTTATAGTAACTTCTTTGCTCACATCATTCTTAATTCTTCACTGGAGATCTTATCTCATTAATTTTTTTAGTACTAGATGCTTATCTCATTAATTTTGAGATTAACTTTTTCCAAAATTAAAACTTAATTGATTCCAAAGTGCATAATGTTGACTAGTATAAAAATATGACAACCCCTCTCATCCAGCTCAAATGTCAAATTTGGAATCTCAGTACCATCAACTGCTGGACAGCATGTCTGGCAAGGATGCTGCTCTTTCAACTGATGAGTCAATCTGTTTGACAGAACCTTTTCTATGGTCCTTTCAGGACTCATACTCCCAGTCAAGTACCCATAGCCAGTCCTTTCATGGAATTACCAGAAATGGTATTCATCCCCAATGAAACCAGGTTAGCAATTGTCTCAAACGACTCACAACCAATCCTCCCTCTGTCATCAATTCCTATTTTAGATTTTGAAACTCTTGGATTCAGCTCCATTTATGGATACTCCTACAATCATTGTCAAAACTCTTAAAGCAATGCCCTCCATACTCAATTGATTGTTCCTCACTGGATCAGACTTGCTTCCAGAGTTCCTTTTCTAACTCAGCCTGCTTTATAAATCAGTTGTTCTGTCAACTGAACTAGCCATTGGAAACCATGAGCATTTCGAACTCCCCTATGCAGAATTAGAGACCTGAGTAACCAAGTATCTATCCATAGCTCTGAACCCCTCTGATCTTAAATCATCCTAGATTGAGATGTTGCAGCCTATGCTCTTTGCTTTGCCAGCCAAGTCCTTCGAAGTTGGGCCATAAAGCTTCTAGCCTCTCCCAACTTCCATCGCTCATTTTGCTTTCACTTCCAAGAAGCTCAAAGTCGTTGTCTGCAGGATGCCATCCACTCCCTGCATGACTATCTCATTTCTGGCGTATCCCATTGGTACTTTCCCCTGGTGGCTTTAATAGAGGGCATGATTTGGCAACCTCCTCTTAGTATCCCTTGCTTGATGCTGGCTCATATGTCCAATGTTCTTAATGAAGCTAGTTGGAAAGCACTTAAGATCAATCTTCCTGCTCTGGTGCCATATCAGGATTACTTGGGGCTATTCAATAACTGCCACTCATTGTTCAGTTGCTTCCCTCCCCACTATAAGGTATTGTGTTTGGCAAGTACTGAAACTTCTATTTCTCTTCCCCTAGTCAAACTCACATGGATCAGTCTCTGCTCAATGAACTTGGCTTCAAGTAGGTGTAACCCTTGCTAGCATTTAATCTCACATAGATTGTGCTGATTTGCTTACATCTACTGCAATACATTCTCCCTTCCCCAAGTTGCGACATAGGCAGAATCTTCCCCAAGTTGAGGATAACTAATACAAAAGTAAAAATTTTATCTTTTTTGTGCATTTCTTAATAACTTTTTCCTATATTTTTTATAATCTTTTATATTATCTTCTTTTTTATTTGAGACTTGACCTTCACTTGGTTCAGCAGTCCCTATTTTTTATTTATTCCTCCAAACTGGTTCCAAGGTATATTTAGACCTACCAGTTTTCTTTGGTTCAGAGGTTTTAATTTTAAGACTTAACCATTTAGTATGGTTCAGCGGTCCTTTTTGAGACTTAACCAAATCATCAAGACCTAATCATCTTAATGGTTCAGCGGTTCTCTATGAACACTTTTTTTATTATTTTTTTCATTAACCACTGCCTTAAATACTTATCATGGACTCAATTCACTATCCTTCCATCCAATAGGTTCTTGATAGAATAGGCATTTAATACCTTTTTGGCAATAAGCTCAAATGGACCTGACCACAATGCATCTAGCTTCTTTCTTCTCCCAAAACGATTCATATCACAATAAGCAACTCTTTCGCCTACTTGGTATTCTGATAAGGCCGGTTGGTTCTTATCATTTATCATTTTTGCTCTATTTTTTCTTTAAGGTCATATTGAATGCTTGAAATTGCATTTTGATCAGGATATTTTTCAATAAGTTCAAGTACTGCTCAGCACTCATCCCTGATGTTGGTTCCACCACCAAATATAAAATTGGCAGCAATGCGGCTTTCCTTTCCATATAGCAACTCAAACGGCGTTCTTCCCATCAATGTATGATAACTTATGTTGTATGCAAGTATTTCTGAACTAAGGTACGTTCCTAGGCAGAAGTTCTCCCTGAGACCAGCTTCCTCAGCATCACTACCAGCATTCCATTGACCCGTTCTACCATGTCCATTCATCTTTGGCCAGTAATGTACAGACATGGCTCCTCAAATACCCATTATTTCATTAATCTTTACCTGAAAGCCCCAAATTTCCAGGATTTCCGTTGGCATTTCTCATTGCTTCTGGCCAACTAATTGGTATAAATGGGTACAATGCCGACATTTTAGATCAGATTGATGAAATTATTCTTCTTAGTCAATGGAGCTTCCCCATCGTTCTGATAAACCTATTGTAACGTCTGTCCCAATATGGTCAGCATATTATCCTCAAAGTTACATTTAACTCCATATTTTTGTAGAAACTCCATCCTGATCATAATATCATAGTTTTGGCTGGCCAAAACTATTGCTTGTGAAGATACCACTAAGGATCCAATTTGGAGTGGTAGAACACTATACGCTCCACAGGAGATAGTGGTATTCAGCATGACTGTCCCATATTCTTTCTTGTGCTCTAAATCAGGCGAGATACCCATCTTCTTCACCAGCTCAGTTGAGAAAGTATTAATAGGCGCTCCACTGTCAACTATCGCCTGCACCCATACTTGATTAACTAGTATATCTATATAAATACACTCAGAGTATTGTAAAATTGTATTTAATGTGTGTATAGTGGCCTTATTTGCTAGATTGAGGGTGTGAATTATCTGCACCAATAGATCAGGAAACAATTCCTTGATAGTGCTATAGGGATAGACAGGCTTGCCTCATCTAATTTGACCTTGGTTAAATTCCAGATTCTCCACTGCTTAAATCGAGTCTGTTTCTTGTCGCACATACACCCAAGCAACTTACTTATTTTTTGGGGTCAATCCCCTCTGCTCCAGATCTTGTTATTTCGTTCACATCCAAATTGACCACTTGATATAGTTGATCCTGCATGTATCATCGATGAACAGATCAATCACATCAATTTCTTCATGTATGATATCATGGAGAATGGGTTTTTATGCAGATCTAGAATGTTCCCCGTCTAGGCTGCAGTCCCTTTTCCCGACTCCTGTGCAGGTTTTAACTTTTTTGCCTGGGCCACATTGATCTGTTTTTTAGACTTCTTGAAGTGAACAGTGAAGTGTCCTCTTCCTCCACAATGGTAACAGAGTTTTTCTTTTTTATCATCCACTTGAACGCTTTGGGCTTATTTCCTGGCATAGTTCTATTATTGGACTCCTTAGCACCTTTGGTCCCCTTTGTAGGATTCAAATTTTATACTGGATTTGGTTTGAAACTTCTATTGGAGCATCAAATGTAGATTCTAATATTTTCAAATGATTCACCATCTGTGAGGAGTAATCTTCATTATATACACAAAGACAGCATTTGATGTAAATCACAATTTGGGCCAAAGGGCCACTTGCAGCGTTATCCATGCATCGAAATCATCCAGAACTTTTGCTCTGACCAAAATCTGCGATTCTTTGTAGAAAAGATCGGCAAAACTTGCTAAGGATTCATCCTTCTGAAAAATGGATTCCCATGATTTCTGCTTGCACTTCAACATGCGCGTTGGACTTCCAAATTCTTTCATGATGGCTTTGACTTTGAAATTGACCAGATGTCCCCTTCTAGATGGGGTAAACTAGGTTCTGACAATCAGTGTCTAAATAGTTCATCACCATCAAAGCCTTTTGATAAAAGCCATAACTGAACTTTGTCATGTCAAGTAATCAGAAAAATGCAGGGGCGTTATCCCAATGGTATGTAGGCAATTTTGGTGTAGCTTTAAATTCCTCTAAAGTTTTTTTAGCCACAACTCTTGGTTCAGCTACTCAACTAACTTGAGGAGTTTTTTGGGATTTGTCTCCAAAATGGCTGTGAGTGTGGTTGGCATATTTCGTGGAATAGTCGCCTTTCAAACTGGAGTCCTTGGGGTCCTCTCATTGGCGTCAGTCACTGCATAGGGCTCACATTTACATTTATGAGTCTCCAACTCCTCGACTAGCTTAATCAGCCACTCTATATCTGTGCTGAATGCCTGTAATCAAGCGTGATCTGCTTCACGTTCCTTTTTATAAATAAACTCAAACTAAATCTCCTCCTTTTTCTTTAATGAATATACTTTTAAAGTAGATCATTGCCAAAACTAGAGACATCTTTGACTTCTTCCTCAATCTTGGTAACTCTCTCCTCTAAGGCAGCAAATTCTTGATTATCTGAAGAATAAAAGTCGTTCTTTTTGACGGTCTCTAACTCCATCCAGAGCTTTTATACTCGTCTTTATATGGCATTTTGTATAATTCTATCCTACTCAATTACAACCCCTGTCGTGAGCACATTTGGTAGAATTTTAGGGGCTTCGCTGCTCTTTCATGAATAGTAACCCTTAATTGATAACTTGCACAGGTTCAGTTTGTAACTCTCTGCATTTTCTGATGATATATGATATTTGATATATGATTGATAACAGTATGAAGACTATTATCCATAGTTGATTAGATCACTACTTTTTTAATACAACACTTGACCACTATTACTCTTTAAAATTCTCTAGTTGTCCTCAGTAGGGATTTATTATTTTTCGCCTAATTTGATACATTATCAGATCCTAGTTTACGGCCTTTCCTCTAGTGACACAAAGTCGGCATCAATTCACATCTCAGCTCAGCATCTCTTCTCAGGATCCTCAATCCTTACACTTTACCCTTCTAAGGAGTCTCTTATTTAAAGCACAAAGCAATAATTTCCTGAATATAAATAGAACTAAAACTAATAATCTTCTACTCAACTTCTTTTTTATTTTGAATTATCAGGGGATTTATAGAGGGAATTTGTCGCCCAACCCTTTATTTGCACCTCAGTGATGTATGGCAGCTGTTGCCGTTGAATTACCCTTCGTCATCTCATCAGTGATGATCTTTCTCATCCTGGTTGGATTCCTTCATTGGACATCCTCAAGACCTAAAAAGGAAAGAGTCAGAAAACGTAACCCTAACATTTTCTGACAACCCTAGCGAACCAACCATATTTGGCAAGTGACCTGCTTAGGTGATTGGAACTAATACTCATTATGGCAGGTCATGAACCAACTAATCAATTCGCTAGTTGCAGGCGGCATCACTCACCTTGCAACTTGCTCCTCGAATTCACAATTGGTCAGTGATTAAAATCAAATTTAATTAAATTTAAATCTATTTGGGGAAGGCTGACCAGGGGATGGACACTTCCAATAAAGCACTAAAACCAAAACTTCAGCGAGAGGAGGGCACCCCAGAGAAGCAAAAGCTATCTCCTGTTGCCAGCGGGAATGACAAGGGAATGGGAGGGGGAACCTGTGCAGGGGCTGGCGCCACTATTGAGCACTTATGTAGGAAAGGGTCTGAAACTATGAACCAAACTGGGAACCGGGATAAGACCAACTGGCGGCGACGTGGTGGGAAGTACCCAAACATCCATACTTGAATTGGTCCACTAAGTGTGACCGGAACCAGCGTACAGCTTCTTGGAGGGTGGGGGTGGAGCCTGAAATAGCATCTAAGACAATCGTTTGTATAGACTACAAAGTGATTGCGACTACCAAGGTAAGTTTGGAGGGTGGAAGAAAGGAAGCCATGGATAAAACAAGCATGTCCTTAGACAGGCTGAAGGGCTGTGTCTGATCCTGGCGAAAAATGCGTTGCACCTCACGCCATATCAATTTAGATGGAGGGCACTTTTCCAGGCGGTGAACTAGCGTTCCATACTGGCCACACAAGACACAGGATGAGTGCAAAACATTAGAGCGTTCATCAGTATGGTATACCCATCTCAAGCAGCACCACACATGGTAATGAATATGTGGCTGCAGAAGAGGGTGGTGGGCATATTTCCAAATGGCTTTCTGGGTATCAAGGGGGTAGGGGACGTCCATCATGTCCAGGTAGTCCACCCTGGCCATGGTAGAGGGTCGCATGGGTATCACTCCGTTCATAATGGGAAGTCCTTGTACTTCCTGGGTGAACCGAGGAGAGGGACGCCCCCTCTGAGCGGTGTGCCCAAAGATGTGAATTCTCCACTCAGCGCTCTGCATGGAGAGGAGGATCCTTTTGAAGTGGGGCGACGTCCCATGTGGGCCCACTGCAGAAGGGTGTGAGGCAAGGTACTTTAACAGAGAGTAGAAATGGGAAGGATGGTGAGGCCCAGAGCGCAGGAGAAGTTAGAGCGGGCCACGCGGGACCAGTGCTGGGCTGAGACTGTAGTGTTAGTAACAACAGCGATCCAGGTGCTAAGGATTTTGGCAGCATGGGTCTCAAAGTTGAGCAGACCCATACCACCACAATGGCGAGGGCCAAACATGACGTCCAGGTTCACCAGCGGTGGGTGGCCTAACCGAAAGCCATCCTTGCAGAAGGGTTTACAGTAACTTGAAGAAATATGGGGAAAAAGCGATGGCGTGGGCTCCAAACCAAACTTTAGAGAGGAGCATAGAGTTGACTAACACTATCCTGCCTGTTAGGGAGGTCTGACGGGCTCTGAGGGAAGCTATGCATTTTGTAACGTTGTCTAGGATGTGGTTTTCCATCACCGTTGAGGCGTACCCTCCTGCCTCCAGCCACACCCCCAAATGGTGGACGGGGCCAACTGAGGGGCATGGCACAACGGAGAGCACAAGCGGGGCGGTGTCAGGTGGTCAGGGCAAGCTATCTCGTGTGGCAGCTGATGTGTCAAGGAGGAAACAGGGCGCTGGGGACCAGAGGGCTTGATACCAACCAAGGAGAACAATTTTGGTTTTGGAGGCGTTGAGTGCTGCATTATTTACCCTGGAGTAAACCTGAATAGTATCTTCAAAAGCATGTGCATCATGATTGTTAGACACCCCAACCACACAATAATCAGCAAACGCCATCTTGACTGGTGCTTGGCCTAGCACATGGACACCAGTAAGGTGGGCATTCACATTTCGAAGAAGTTGGTCAAAACTGAAGCTATAAAAGAGTGGGCTAAGAGGGCCCCCTTGGCGCAGTCCCCTTTGAGGGCGGACTACATTCGTGAGGAAGCCAGGGCCACACAAAGCCATTGTGGCGAATTCCATTAGCAACATCACCCAATTAATGAAGCGGAGGGGGAGGCGGAACTTGAGGAGGCAGGCTCTGAGGTATTCCCAGTTGACTCTATCATAGGCCTTCTGATGGTCTAAAAACACAAGTGCTTCAGAAGCCTTGGATTGACAAACATTGGCTACGGTGTGTATATTGTCCCAAATTGACCTTTTGGGTATGAAACCAAATTGTTCAGGGGAAATGAGAGCAGAGGCAGCAACCCCTAGAAGGTTAGCCATGATTTTAGTAAAGATTTTTGTGTCTGTGTTAGTGAGAGAAATGGGGCGCCAGTTGGCCAAGTTCAGCTTAACCCCTTAATTGTACAATGTAATTGTGAAGGCCTCTTGCCCCCCAGGCAGGAGGCGCATTTCCAGAAGGCATTGGTTAAGAGAGGCAAGCAGTAAGGAGGATAAACCTTTGAAATACTTCTTATAGAACTCATAATGGATGCCACCTGAACCTGGGCATTTTCTATATGGTGCACTGCAAATGGCGGACCAGAGTTCATCCCGAGTAATCAAATTCATCAACTTTGGTGTCAGACAAACTCCTATTTGACTTAAGAAAAAGAAATTTGGAGGTATGAGTGCCCCCAAATCTGCTACCATGATTGGCCCATCACCTGCCCAATCTTCAAATAATATAGTGGATATCAATGATATGAGTAACCACAGCGAAAAGACCTTGGCGGATTCTTGGTGGAATCCTAACTATCAGAAAAATATGGCTTATAACAAAAAATGGCTTAGAAAGGTAATAACTGATAATAGGATTACTCCAAATTCTTGGCTGAATTTGGGGTGTTCGTCACCACACGGGTTTGATCACCTCTGAGGTGAGAAGATATTACTCAAAAATGATAGGGTGCAAATTAAAAAATCATTACCATATGAGTCTGACCACCACCGGGGCGAGAAGATTTTAATGATGATAGGGTGAAAATTAACGAATCATTACCACGTGAGTCTGACCACCACCGAGGTGAGAAGATTTTACTCGCTGGCGATTGGATACAATTCATCAAATTGTTACCAATTGGGGTGGTTCTGCCTCAAATATTTATCTTAGATCTGATAGGCTGAAAGCCTATATTTCCTAATTTAGATAACTCAGCTTTGTATACTTTTGCCTCAAATACACATGGTCTCAGAAATCTGAACTAGTTTAAATAGTAAAAACTAGTATTGATAGGAGGACCTTTCTTGGTTTTTCCCCGCTTAAAACAATAAAAAACATAAAACTTTATAAAGTATTATTTTTACATTTATTAAAAAAGTAAGATTTTCACTTTGATAAAATATTTGTGGCATCCATTGGTGGATCCCATAAACTGGTGCTCACTACAGGGGTCATTACCCTGAATAGTTTGATAAAGTATCAAAGCAATGGAGGCTGTAAACGTGAGCAGCTCTCCTGAATTGCGATTAGTTACTCTCAAGAAGCAACTAGCCAGCTCTTTCTCCTGTCTCAAAAAGCTAGATCAATGGCCATTTAAATTAGCTATAAAGGACAGATACACCCCGGGTGAAGGGAGCATTGCTTTCTTTTTGTACGTTTATGAAGCTGCGATGGATGGCGCCATTGATAAACAGAAAGCTCAGTACATTCTTCCCTGTTTAAGCTGAAAAGCCCAAGAGCTGATCGTTCCTCACCTGGATCCTCATCACATCTGGCCAGATGTTAAGAAGGCCTTCTTGGCTTAATTCAGATTAAAGTAGAGCTTAACCAGGGAAAAATAGGCTTTCATGCGCCTTACCATGTATAAGGGTGGACCCTCTTTAGTTTTGCTGAGCGGTTCAATCTCACTGCTCAAAGGCTGGCTACGTCTATCTTGCTTACCCTGGATACACTATCGCCGCCATATTAACAGGGTTAGCTTCACAACCCTCTCTCGCCAGGCATATCATATCAGTGAAACGCCACTTTACAACTTTCCGTGATATAAAAGAGGCTTTGTTAGACGTCGCCCATATTCCTTTAGGTGAGCTGCGGCCTATTGAACCGTTAGAAGTGAGGCCATCTGTGCCTATTCTCCCTGCAAAACATGCTGCTTTGGTGCGACTTAAAACGGACATTCCTCATTCATGCAAAGCGGAGATCCCTACTGTGGTTTCCCCTTCAGCTCAGTCAATAGGTGCGCGCCCTAAGGGTATATCCTCCAGAACTACTGGGGTTGTAAAAATGTTGGTTAAAGCAAAGCTAATTACCCCACCTCTCGTGGCTGTCTCCCCCACTTCAATTACAACCTTGCCCATGGTTGAGAATACCCCTGAGGCCGACTCTGAGGGGGGTTACGATGATGTTAGTTACTACTTATTGGGAGTTCCCACGGAAGTGGAGGTCCCTGATCGCCTAAACGCCAAAGGAGTAGATGAAACTACCATACCAAAGGATACTTACCTCTGCCAAGTTATAGGTTGTATGGAAACTATTGACACAGCCAACAATGATGATCAGCTCCTATCAAGATTAATTTGTCCTTTACGCTGAGGAACAGAAACAGGGAAAAGAAATGTCAGCGTAGGGAAAGGCACACCTATTGCTGACAAATCTCATGTGCCTGACTCATCTAAACAACTTATGCCAGTACCTCGCGTTATTAATACCCCAGGGGATGATTCTGAGGGGGTACGGATGAGGTCAGCTATTACATTGTAGGAGTACCTGCTGAAGTGGAAGTCCCCGATCGCTTGAATGCTGGAGGAGTAGATGAAGCCACCAAACCTGAAGAGACATATCTCTGCCAAGTTCTAGGGGAGCCAGTCGTTATTGATACTACCAGTGACGCAGATGAGGTGTTGTCTCACCTTATTCGCCCTATCCAGCATGGCCATACCATGCAGTCCATCCAGGAAAATTACCCCAAGACCGCTTGCAAATTAACCTCCAATTTCCATCTTAAGGAGTTCTTAGCGCTATTGCCCACTTTTGGGGGGATACTTATGAAGGTCGAAGTGGTTTTCCAAAAAGTTCAGGTGATGGCTATCTTAGATACAGGCTCCCCAGTGAACGTAATCTCCTCCAAGTTGATGAAAAAGATCAAACTTGCACCTGACTTGGAGTACAACAAAGACTTTAGAACTGATGGTCCTAACAACACCTACGCACTGGGTGCTTAATTGTCCCTTCCCATTTGTATTGGGAAGCTTATTCTATCAGCCCCCTCAGTGGCTTTGGATAATAACGATTATGATATGCTTATAGGTACTCAGTTTATGATTGAATATGACGGCATTATCAATATGAAGCAAGGGTTCTTGTCATTTCTCAATTATGAAGTCCCCTTAGTTCAAGCCCATGAAGAACCCAACAAAAAGGAATACTCTTGCATGGATGAGTACCCGCTTTCCGCCTTATCTATACATAATACCAACCTCGCAAAAACGGTTACTAAAGAAGGCCAAGCTGCCAATGAGCTCTGAGCTCCTCTACTTTCTTACCAAGTGTCGGATAGGGTTTTATATTACCACAATTTCATAACTCCCTGAAGTGGCAAACTTGGATCAAACTGGGAGGGGCCATTTACCATCATGTATAAAGAGAAAATGAGTATTCTATAAAGTCTTTGGCTGCAGGAATTAACATAAAATGGGTACATAGCCGCTTCCTACAACCTTACACCCCTCCCAACATCCTTGAGGGGGCAATGTCAGACAATCTCCTTCTCAACTTAAGAAAAAGAAAGTTGGAGGTATGAGCACCCCCAAATCTGCTATCATGATTGGCCATTCACCTGCCCAATCTTCAAATAATATAGTGGATATCAACAATATGAGTACCCACAGCAAAAAGACCTTAGCGGATTCTCAGTGGAATCCTAACTATCAGAAAAATATGGCTTATAACAAAAAACGGCTTAAAAAGGTAATAACTAATAATAGGATTACTCTGACTTCTTGGCTTAATTTGGGGTGTTTGTCACCACACGGGTTTGATCACCTCTGAGGTGAGAAGATATTACTCAACGATGATAGGGTGTATTAACCAATCATTACCATGAGTCTGACCACCGCCAAGGTGAGAAGATTTTACTCGACGATGATAGGGTGATAATTAACCAATAATTACCACGCAAGTCTGACCACTGCTGAGGTGAGAAGATTTTACTTGATGATGATATGGTGAAAATTAACCAATCATTACCACGCGAGTCTGACCACCGCCAAGGTGAGAAGCTTTTACTTGCTGGTGATTAGATACAATTCATCAAATTGTTACCACATGGGGCAGTTCTGCCTCAAAATATTTATCTTTGATCTGATAGGCCAAAATCCTATATTTCCTAATTTAGATAAATCAGCTTTGTATACTTTTGCCTTGAATACCCATGGTCTCAAAATCTGAACAAGTTTAAATAGGAAAAACTAGTATCGAGAGGAGGACCTTTCTTGGTTTTTCCCCACTTAAAACAATAAATAACATAAAAACTTTAATAAAGCGTTATTTTATACTTTTATCAAAAATTAAGATTCTCACTTTGATAAAATATTTGTGGCATCTGTCGGTGGATCCCACATCTGGGAATCAGAAACTGATGTGGATGTTTCACTTTTGAGAAAAGTTTCCATATTGGCTGGCAGAATTGAGTCAGAATGATAAAGTTCAGAGTAATTGTTTTTTATCTTAAATACCACTTTGTCTGGCGTATCCATGACAGAGTGGTCTGGTCTTTGCACCTGTGTGCAGGCCAAACTCTGGCGTGGTGCAATGAATTTTCGAAAAAGTAAGTGGACCACATGTCACCCGGTGTAATATGCTTAGCTTTATAGTGAACACAAACCTGATGCTTGTGTTGTCTCACCAGTGTGTTGAGGCGGGCATACACTTCCACCCATTTGCAACCCAAAGCCAGGCTGTAACCCATAGTGGGGACATTGGACTCCAGGTGGTTCAACTCTGCCAGTGTGCGCAAAATGACCGCTGAGGCAGCCCATGAGCAGCGGGAGGAGAGGTGACAAGCCTGGCAGATTGTGCTCACCTTGAAGGTTGACCAGGTTGAAATTGGATCTGCACATAAAAGTGTGACAAACTCTGGAGCTGAGGTCATGGATTTCACCCATGAGGAAAATCTTGGCGATGCAATTTTGGCTGGGCGAAGTTTGCACCATTTTGTCGCCTGGGATGCTGGTTTGGATAAACGAAAGGAAATTGATACCATCCTGTGGTTGGTGAAATCAATTTTTGTTATGGTGAAGTGGGAAATTTGGGTTTGAAAATTCAACGGTGCAAGGATAAGGTCGATGCAGGTCATGGACCTTAACTGGCCATTGTGTATGTGGGGGCATGACATTTTAGTGAGTAGTGGTGCATGGCGTGGCAAAGTATTGATCAGCCCTAGGGTGGCTTTGAGAACGTGAAGTTCAACATGCCCCTGTGGGGGTGTAGGCGATGAGGGCCAGCGGTCTGTGGATGGGTACATCCAGCAGCTCATGTCTCCAACAACAAATGGGTTGGGGGGTAGCAGAAGGGAATTGACCATCAAGAAAATTCCTGACATTCACGTGCACAGGTTGGGGCGTAAATTTAATGACAGCATACACTTCGTCATCCCACAAAAAGGTTTTAACAAGGATGCGGCTGTTTAGGTATTAATTTGATGAAATAAATTTAAAATTACTGCTCACTCAAACTAGCATCCCACAGTGCTCAGATCAAAAGAAGAGGGAAGTTAGGAGCATGGTTTTCTATGATTCCTCAGTACATCGTGGACAGTGGGTTTCCTGAATGGCCAGGATGTCCACAGGTAAATTATTTTGTAATCTATTAGTTTCCTACCCTGGGATGGTGAGGCCTTGAGTCCAGCGATGTTCAACATCCCTAAAGTAAAAAGCTCCCCCCATCGCACCTTAAGTGTGAGGGGAAGGGCACCTGAGCCCTTCAGCCTTCTTTTTTTCATCACGGCGCAGCTTGGCACCATGGGTATTTGATGCTATGGTGTATATGTCAGAATGGTTAGCTTTAGCAGTTGGGTTTTCATTGGCTTTTGCCTTCACTTTTTTCCCTGCTGTGGGACAAGTTTTTTGCGGTGTGTGCATTTGCAGTGCACCATTGCTTGGAGGTGGAATTTTAGCAGGATTGTTGGTGAGCGACTCAGTCCCAATTGATGTTTGGGCGCATTGGTCAGGTGAAACTAGATTCGACCATTGGGTGTTCAGCTTGGGTGGCTCAATCAGCTTGGGCGTCCCAATCTGATTGGTTAAGGGATTCGTAAGCTGATTCCACTACAAAAGTCTTAATGTTCTCATGGAGCTGGGTTGTAAGGATTGTAAATGCGGTCTTGGCCGCCTCCTTGGCCACCACCTTGTGGGCCTGCTTGGCCTTCTTCTGCTCTTGTGGGGACACTGGTTTTACTAAAATCTAAGAGCCTTGCACTCCCCATGGGAAGGCTGCGTCAGTGTCTAGCGCTAGTTCATAGTGGGCTTCTGCACCGCATATTGCATCTGAGATAATTTCATTTTTAGGAATGCCCTCCTTGGTGGGGCAGGTATGGGCCTTGTGGCCAAAAGCGCAACAGAACGTGCAGATGGGAGGCGCGCTATCCACGGCGACCCTGAATGGATGAGTGTTTTGCCCATAAATTTTGACATAAGAAGTATGATGGATTAAGGTCAAATACTCCGCTATTCCCGCAGATGGGGTTAGGACAGCAATCGCTTTGCCTGTGCACAGGTTAGGCATTAGTGTAAAGCGCTGCATTTTGAAGGATTGTATTTCGCTGTATATGGCAAGTCCAGCCTTCAGGTGGTGCTCGAGCATGGTGTGCTTGACTATTGTGGGTAGGAAATTGAAAGTCACAAAAATTTGATTCAATTTATTCCAACAGGTGCGCTTCATTTTGACTACCCGTTGACCATCCAGGAGTTCTACTATTATGCGCACCTTTGCAGCTTCATCCGCCGCTTCCTTATTTTTGAAGCCAAGATCCAGCCAACCACATGGCATGGAGTGGGGTGCAACATACACCGCGTTCAGGAAATGTGTGTTTACATCTCCACAAACATCTCCCAAAGCGCCGTTTGCTGAATATCCAGAAAACATGCACCCCATGTTCCACCGATGATAGTGGTTGGGAGTGCGTCACATTGATGAACTGGTTGCAATGCGCTTGCAAGCCAAAATTTCGGGGAAATGGTAACCACCGGTTTTTATTACTAATTTTATCTATTATGCTGGACTCACTGGGGCGTTTACAAAATTTGGTTGACGTGGGGCCAACATCTGTGCCCTTAACTTTACTCACCCAACTGCTCCTCAACATTGGGCGCCAACTAATCTCCTCAATGAGATTATCAAACTTTACCTAGAATTTAATTGAATTTGTTGCAAAAGTGTTTGCAACGAGAGAGAAAAGTTCCCAATTGGTCATTGATGAAACCTGACTGATCCCAATTGGTACACCTGATGGTTAATCAACTATCAGATGCCCCATATCGTTGGCAACTCTGTCCAATGAGATCTTATGCATTCACTCAGATTGATCCCTGACAGATCCAAGCACCCAGATTACCTAAAATCCCCCAAACATTGTTTCCCCAAAATTGGGGTCAACCAATATCCAATTCACTCGCTGTAGGGAATTATCCCCTAGTGATCCATGGAAATCTAGATAGCTGGAAAGGTGGGAAAAAATCCCAACAGCGTCCAACAATGAGGATATTCCCAGGATGCCACTAAAGTGTCATCCCCATTTGAGGAGAGAGGGTAGCAATGTTGTGATGAAGCCACTATGATCAATTCGTTGTGTAAACTGCGGAACAGGCACTTAGTGGGTGGTTTCTGCAATATGCAATAAAATTAAACTGTAAAATTTTAAGTAGAAATTTGTTTTTTATACAAAAATTAAAAAATTGAATGACAACTGTAATTGTTAGGTGCGGTTGTCTAATGTGATGGGATTTGTGGAATAAATATAATTTGCATGAACTGGTGGTAGCATGATCCTACTTAATTTGAGCAGTACAGATTTTTACAGCTAAAACAACATCAGAAATATCTCATTCTGGCATCTTCTCACTCAATTTTTGCCTCCAAATTTCCACTTCCAGTACAATACAGCTTGATGATTAGTGCATTTTTCCCAGAAGGCAAATGGTTGTGTCTATGACCAGGCCACGTAGATTGGTCCATTGAGTTTAAATGGATCTAACGCCCTCAAACCTGCTAGGGTTGTTCCATCCTCTTCTGGAGGAAGGGAAACATTTTGGTTGGGGTTTGAACCCAGATTGTACTGCAGAAAGATCATTCCGCCTCACTTCATTTTTTTAATATAATGGTCCACTCTTTGGGACCTGAGATTGTTGTGTGGAGAGATGCCCACCACTTTCCCAATAAGTGGTGGACTCCCACCGCCGCCACCTTCATAGAAACCCCCTGATCCGCACACCAACACTTGGATGGTGAGGTAAAGAAAAAAGGTGGCAACTTTGAGGGGGTAAGCCATCACCCACCTCTTGTCCACCACATATGCAAAAAGCGCTGGGCTAAAAGAGGGATGGCCGTTTTCTTCACCCCTTTTTTGTGCAGAATGGAAGTACTTGCGGTTGAGGCACAGGGGTACTCCCCAGACTTACAGTTTTCATAAGTAAGCGACATTGTTGCTGCAGCCATGACATGGCTTCATTGAAAAAATCAAACCAAAATACCATTTTAGTGGAAGAAACGGTAAACCAGCTGGTTTAAACACCACCTGATCCATCTTAATGATGGTGGCACTCACATAAGGGAAGAGATTCCATAATCAATTTAAAGCCAAAGTGCAGGTTGCTCTGAGGGAGCACCATAAAGCTTCTTTCACCACCTGGGAGCACGCAAGGTGTTGAGCTAGGTCCTGATTTGGGATAAAGTGACTAGTTGGGGTATTAAGGACAGCGGAGCCAGCAGGGGTGCACTTTAGTAGTGGCAAAGATACGCCAGAAGTCAGTGCACTACCACCACACATTGAGACAGCAGCTATCAAATTTTATAACATTTTGAGGTTCAACTGAAAAATTGCAGCAAATTTGTATTTAGGCACTTTTTTGATAAACTATAAATTCAATCTAATCAAAACAGTGATTGAAGCAAATAACTTCATCAAAAACTCTACTAGGATATATCCTCCTTTCCCATTATTTTTTTAGTACTAGATGGTCCCAACCTGAGAGGGGATTCATCAATGTCTCCTTTCCCATTATTTTGATTATTCTATTTCTCTATTAGTCAGTGCAGTATTGTCCCCAAGTTATCCACCTCAAATAAATAATAGATATACTTTAGTCTTATTTTAGAGACAATCTAATTTGCCAATAATTCGCTTACTAGTTCCATAAATGAAGTTAATGAGCACCTGTAAGGGACCTTAGTAAGTCTTCTACTAAGGGCAGATGGGAACTATTTTAGTAACCAACTATAGCTTTTAGATATACATAACAGCACAATGGCAACTTTCACTCTTTCTGTTCAGAGAAGGGGAGTGTCCCAAGGAGCTTAAAAGTCCTGAATAAACTAGCATTTATGAATTATTCACGCTCTATTGGTACTTGAATTATTATCTTTAGCTCTCATAATCTATGTCTTGATCTCAAATAGTTAGCATCCACTGTGTTAAATATATGGTTAGCTTTTATTAATCTTGAAGATGATTTTGTTGGTGGAGGGTATCAGCATAATCATCTAACATCTCATCGACCTTTCCCAATTGTAAGCTTACTAGGTCTTGAAATCAAATATAGCCTATATTTGCAGGTGTTTACGATAATATAAATTAGAATCAGACATAGTACTTGTCAAATTTTGAGATGATGAGCAAGTTATGTTCCCTATTCCTAGGTCAAGCCCCAATAGGTCAACTCTTGAGCTCTCACAATTTTAAACCTGTCCTTGAAAGCAACAATGAGGATTTTGATCATGAAGCACCACGTGCCCATAAATTGATGGAGATGCCTTTTGTAATTTTACCCCCCCTCACTGCCCAAACCTCAAAAGGCTTGGCTTTCACCACCTTAGTCATGAGGACGATGCAAAAGCAATGAGGTTGTAAACCAGGTAAAATAATACAGAAGGAAGCAAAAGATCTTGATCATATGAGGCCTTTAAGGTCCCTTAGGCACCACGTCCCCACACACCCTATAAATATAATAGTTTTTAAAAATAAAGTAGTCTATTTCCCCCATCTTTCTTGTTTTCATCAAACTCTCCACTAACTTATAGCTTTGACACTATTTTCAAACTTCAGCTACAGTTAAGAGAACTGTAACACCAAGATAAGTGGTTCTCGCTACAGGGGGATCTGAGCTGTCCAAGTAAAAATGTCTATCAAGCAAATGGAGAATAATAGCAATCAAGAAAACCAACTTTCTGATCAGTCAAAAAAGCGTAACTTGATAGATTAACAGCTCTCAGTATAAATTAACTCCCCTAAATCCTGAAAGCCTAGAGCTTTCGGGCCAAATTTTAATTTACTTTATCATCCATTGACCATGATCAATGCCAAATCCAATATGATATCCTCAACAAGATTATTCAACAACTATAGAATGGCATCTACTCTGTGGAAGGCCAATTCAGTCATTCCCACGCCTCTTTAGTGCCTTCCAAAATGCATATTTATATTCCCCAGCACTACTACCCTTGGGAGAATTGGCTTTGAAACTAAACGCTATCCCTAAAGCTTATCCATAAATCCATACATTGCATCCTACAAACAGTCAGGTTGTATTACCATGAACCAACATCAGCTACTTGGGCTTACTCAAACCACTACACTCAACTATTGGTGACTCTATAATGTGTCCTCCTCCTATATACATCAATTGGAAACTTATTGTCAGTAACCGTTGGGCAAAAGAAGGCTTGAAATTAACTCGCAGTGCCAGATAGTGGTAGGTTGGGATATCTTGAGGACCAGCTCTGTCAAAATATGCAGCTCCCTGAGCCTCCTGGAGCCGATGCCTCAACTAGATTGTGGACCTTGTGCAGACCCTTCAGTAGCACTACCAGGAGTTAGCCACCCATGATATCGCCTCTAGGATAAGGGCTTGAAGGTCCTGAAGTCCCCATGGTCCACAAGAACCTTCTGGTCCCACGGCGCCTAATCCTAGTGATCCCAACGAATCCTGGAATTAGGTTGTTCTAACAGCTCTTGCTGCCTTATGGGACAAAAATGCAATTTAGCTCAAGGGTGCAAGCTCTGATTATACAGAGTCCCTCAAGACCCATAGTATCAATCAATGTTTTTATACAACATGAATAATCTTAGCACAGTCACCAAGATCACCAATAACAGGATCACCCGTCTTGAACAATCCTGAAACGAGTTCAAAACTTGCTTGAGCAACTTTGAGAGTCATCTGCTCTATAAATGTTCCAAAATTTAAGCGCTGAAGGAGCAAGTTGACCATACAACCTCCTTTACTTCTAACTAAACTGAAGTTAGAATGAGATCCAGGAGAATCTAGAAGGATTAAGACACCGATTGGGTCTACAGGACCCTCGCTACTATGCAGAAGCTGAGATTACTGAGCCTGCACCAGTTCCTTCTATCAATACTCTTTCCACCACCATCTCTGACTAACTCTAAGACTAGTTTCGAGGAGAAGTTCGCCTCAGGGCAAAAATAATATTGCCTCTCTCCTGTACGCTTACAAAAGCTTGATGGAAGAGGCCACTGACTGTCAGAAGGTGGAGCACATCCACTCCTGCCTGAATGGTACAGCCAAGGAGATTATGACTCCCTATTTAAAGGAATGTCACACATGGGAATAAGTTCAAATCACTCTAATCCAGGAGTTTGGAACCAACCAAACCTTAGACATTCAGCAGCAGGCGTTCATGTACTTTCGTTTGAACAAAGTAGAAAGTAATGTGGAGTTTGACAGCTTATTCTATGATCAAGAACACCCCTGGAAGCATAAAAAGTATTAATTTTGACGATTGCATAACAGTGGTAACCTCTGTGTTGGGATCTTATCCTGAGTCCAGATGCACATGATTGGCAATAAGATCAACGTCACCTGTATTTTATGAAATTAAGAAAGCACATAATGAAACTCCTGCGTCTAACTTGCATCCCAAGTCCTAAGCATCTATCTCTTTCAGTTGTCCTTGGGTCCACGTTGTCAAGAAGTAGATGAATCCCAGACTTCAATGCTCCTTCTGCTATGGATTCCGTCATAGCGCCAAGAAATGTTACAAGAGACTTTCTGAGGAGGCTGGAAAAGGGAATTCAACATGAAGGACAAGGCAATTAATGCTGACATCCTTGTACCGCCTGAAGAATGTTTAGCAAACTCTAATAAGTCTAATGTTGTTGCGCCATAAGAAGACAGTTTGAACCAACTGACAAAAGAGAACTTGATACTGGTTATTCTTTTTATATTAAACCTTCTATGTTACTCAGTCTACCCTTCAGTTCAGGAGCATAGTTACATGCGTCGCCGTTTAAGTTCATAAAGTCTTTGTCCACGCCATCGTTGACAGTGGTTCCCTGTGAATGCATTCCATCAAAACTATGGAAGTAAATCAAAATCACTTACAGCTTGCCACATTAGATGGAATACAGCACGGCTGATCCACAATAACTTGGTCCATTAAGGCCTATTCCTTATGCCATTCTCCTTGGCAAGCTTTAATTGAATACTTCAGCTATCGCCTTAAGCAACCTGAACTATGATTTTATCCTTGGGATTCATTTCCTCAGGAACTATTCTGCCGTCATGCAATATGATGAAGGATACTTATCCAATTAGGATACTAGTCTCATTTGTTTTTTGAAATCTTCTATGATGCCAAAAAGAAGGTAAAGAATCAGGCTTTCTTATTGGAAAAGTGAAAGCTGGATTGACAGGATCAAAGATCACACAAGTAGTTCTTGAGTATGAATACCCCCTCCTGCAATAGATGGCCAAGAGGGCGTGCGTATTTAATCTTTAAGACAACTATTATACCATCTAAGTCCCAGATCATCGTCAATACCTGGGTACATATCAATATCCCTAAGGACAATTGATAGTAATATGAGGCATGATACCCGTCCATCAAGAAGCTCCAGCCTGTCCGGGAGATATTAATCCTACCTGTTATGATTTTGGCTATATAAAGGAGATAAGCCAAAGGGGTTTGCGCAGGATTTGGCCCACTGAGCAATAGGACGGATAATATGAAGATTTCTGGTCCTCTAGACATACATAACAAATATAAATAAAATATAAGCAACTGCTTCAATGACACTTCTTTATTAGTTTTAATATATGTCAGCGGATACCCTTGGTTTCACTTCACACTTCTTACTAATAATCCTCCTCATTTCAATCTTTAGATCTCGCTTATATATCAGCAACTTTGGTCAATACTGACCCTTTTGCTTAGACTATTTGGTTCCACCATATTTTCATTGGTTCTGGCAGAGTCCACTATTCATTAAATTTACAATCAACTTAGCTTAAGACGATCTATTAATGATTTGTCATATGTCGACATCACCTTATTGCCTGATTTAAAGCAATCCACTAAATATTTGTTTGAAGCTCATTATTGCCCTATCGCCTTATGTTCAGGTGATCTTCATCCATATTATTAAACTACTCAGTTCAGCCAATCTCACCCATTCTGCCGTCACTATTTAGGGCTTATCGTCTAGTCATATCAGAATCATAACATTACCCCCTTGACTGGATAATAAGGCTCCTATTGTTTATATGTCCAAAGGAACTTTGCGTGCACCCAATTAATGATCCAACCACAAGCGGGGTCCTTGATAGTATAAGCATCCACACCTGTTTTCTCAATTATTTTAAGTAGACCAATCAAGATGCTGGACAATTTATGCTTCCGCCCAAACCCATGTTGGTCATGGAATAGAACCATATCTCTTTCCTTGAACTGCGTGTAAAAACCGCGGGGTTTCTACTGGTGCACAGGTTCACTTAACTATTGACTCTTTGAATAAATACAAATTTTCTAATTGTATGAAGACAATTAGCCTAGTCAAGTTTGGATAATTGAGTAGCTTTGGCCCTACTCTGGCGATATAAAGGTTCAAGTGACTTTGGCCTCACTCTAATGACACTTAGACAGGAAGTACTTCTTCACAACTTCACTATGAAGTAAACAATCAACAATTGAAAACAATAAAGTATTCACAGTACTAAGGTGTTTTTTATTATTAGAAAGAGGGAATATTTATAGGGTAAAATGATGAAGGGTATGTGTTAGGGGTATTTGTGGTATCCATGAGGTTCTTGGCACGCCTAGCTGACAACCTAGGGATATCCACGAGGGTAATCTCTTTCTGCTAAGCATCACTTTTCGAAAACTAATTCAGCCTGAAATTTAGCTCCACTAAAGAAATTTACAAAAACTATTAGCAAATATGGCGGAAACCCCGCAAAAGAACCCGCAGGCTATGCCAAACGAGCCAGCACCACCCCCAAACGAAGCAACCCTCGGTTACCCACCTCAGGGTCAACCAGAATCACCCGCTCTCAAGCAGCAGCCATGAAAGCAGGCACCACCCCCAACCTGGAGCTACTTCAACTAGCGCCAGTTCACCTGATCGCACTTCTGCAACCTGCACGCCTAACAGCTCTGTGTGCGCTGCCTCCCACCAACCCGCTGGGCCCCCTCCAACCAAGGAGGCCATCACCCACGCTGTTTTAATGGCGTCTGCTCAGTTAAATGCAACTCAGCCCATCCAGGCATTCACCTCCCCCATTATGTCAGCTAATTCAGCCCCATCTATTATTTCTGACGCCGTGTTTCTGGCTCCCTCCATGAGGGGCGATAACCAGCTACCTGGCCCCCAAACCCTCAGATGTAAGGTTGGATTAGCCGCACATTCTGGTTCACTAAGCACCAAATTGGGACAATCTACTCTTCCTAATGAGGATTCAAATGGTTCGGATTTTTAAACTTCACACCAGTTCCAATCTCATCCGTCCCATTTAAACCCCGTAATTGGCACCTTTCAAGTCGGCACTTTATCTCCATATGCTGAAAACGACCAATTCATCAATCAGTCAGTGAGTTTTGCCCACGAAATCACAGCATATACTCGGGCTGAATTTACCCAAATAGATTGGGATGGTGATATAACATCACCCTCCTCCCAATTGGCTGGAGTTAATTCCAATCTGGATGGGCCTCCCCAATTTAGCGAGGCCCAACAATCCTCCCCTCAATTTAATATGACGCCAGCAACTGCTGTAACATTCCAGCAACAAGGGAACTCCGCAAACTTGTTCAAACCACCAGCTCACACTCAACCTGCGATTGCAGCCCAAAGCAAACACAAACTTACCAAAGGAGCTACTGGGGCATGGCAAAAACCTCTGGCACCAACGCTACCCAAAGCTGATCCCCGTGAAGTGGCGTTTATTGCTGATGTTAAGAAGAAATGGGCCGAAACTAGAGCGCAAAAAGCTCTACCTCGCTCAACCCTCTCCCACGCAATTCGCCTTTATTGTGGGCATAGCCCTGTTGAATTCTATACAGAGGATTACTTCTCATACTTTGCAGCGATTGCGGAGACATTCCCAATTAACACCACCATCCATGAATCAGTGGAGGGCCACTACATCGATGTGGGCTTCACTGAAGCTGCCCTTGCTGACCATGCTGCCACCCTCCAGGTCATTATTCCACATGGATCTCTTCTCATCTCCCGCACACGCTCTCACCTGGACAAAATTTCATGGGTTACTTTTTCCAACCTACCAACGACTGTTGATCCTGAGTCTCTTAAACTGGCGCTCCATCGTGGTTTAATGGAGTTTGGGTCTGTTCTTTCAATGGACTTTAGCGTCCCCTCTTACTATGCTCCCACTCAAAGAGCTCGCACTGCTAGGGCGTCGTTCATCCCCTCCCCCACTGTATCCCGCAACATTGAGGTTATTCCTCGTGTGGCGGTAGTTGGGGCATGCCCTGAGATCTTTTTGTCGACTCTGATCAGGCGCGCCCCCGGTGTTCATGGTGTAACGCCCTTGGACACTTGTATAGTGGCTGCACAGCTCAAAAACAAGCCCTCTTAGCCACCACCCAGGGGCCTAAACCAGGCCAAAAACGATTCCACGTGGCCGCAGCAGCAATTCCACAACCCACACAATGGGTTCCTGTTCAAGACCTGTCCCCTGAGGCCTTACGCCTAGCAGTTGAAACAGCTAACCCACTATTGGTATGGGATACCTTCGCGCTCATGCCCCCTTCCAGTGGGCACCCCCTCCAATCTCCCAGAGTCAACTCCCTCTCTCACCAAGCGCAAGGAATCTCCCACAGGGTGCCCCTCGTCAGCCACCCACACTCAGGGCTCCGCGGCACCCCCACCAACCTCCACCAGCGATTTATCACATCGACCCTCAGCTCCCAATGGAGCTATGCCCACCAGCATGGACTGGCAACCCGCGGCCTGCGGTAGAAGTGCCACCTCAAAGAGTCCTACCCCAACCCCACAGTTCATTTCACACGGATCCTTTGCAGTGTTGGAGGAAGTGAATATGGACTCAGACTCATCAAATGGGGACACCGCGGAGGTCACCATTAAGCACCCTCAGGTCCTTCCCATGCAACGGAGTGGGGGCAGCATCCTAGGCTGGCTTACTAGATCCTCCGCCCCCCACCCTTTCCTTCCCCTCAGAACCCTCGACGCTCCTCACGGATTGCAGTTAATAGTCAAGCTAAAGGACTCAAAACTAGCCGCCTCACAGCAGCAGGTTTAAGCGCTGGAAATCCCCAGAGACATGGAGGGGAACAGCTATGAGTCCCCATGGCAGCACCCTGGCCCTGCAATCCATCAACGCAAATGGGTTGCGGGACTATAAGCGGAGAGCCCGCCTCCTCCAAAACTTCAGGTCAGCACAAATTGACATCGCTGCTGTCCAGGAGCCCCATATCCTCCCCCACGAACAATCTGCATGGAATGAACAGTTTGGAGGCAACTCCTTCTGGAAAAACTATGCCGCCCTTATTGTTTTGAATCCCCGGGTTAAAACTCATTCTTTTTCACAATATCTAGGTGGCCGCCTCATACTGGCCAATCTCACCACTCCTGACTTCTCCTTCTTCGCTGCAAGCATCTACCTGCCTAATGCAGGTCAGGAGCAAAATCGGCTCTTGGAAGAGCTCGTCCAACTCAATCTCCCACGGAATACATTCCATTTAGGAGATTTCAACACAACCATAAGTCTCTTCCGTGACTCTTACCCCCTGCAGCAAAGGAACGCCCTGGATCAAGTCGCCTCCAGGATTTCCTTCGCCTGAGTGGCTTTATAGATGCGCTTCCACCCTCCACGTCTGGCCTAGGTTGCATGACTAGGATCCAGTATGATGGAAGAGCTTTCCAGTCAGCGTCACGCATAGATATGGCACTGATTGGCCCCCTGCTTATTGGCCGCATCTTCTCTCCCATCTCTCGTGACAACCATCTGAGTAATCACAGGTCACTCACCGTTGTCCTCACCGCCACACTTAGACCGTCGCGTAGGTTCTGGCCTAGGGTTGCCCCAGCTCTTCTCAACAACCCCTTCACTAAGGAGAAGCTGTCTATGACCATCCGGGAGACTCTCACCTCCCCCACCCCACCTGCTTGACCACAAGGCTAGATGGGCGGTGACCAAGGAGGGCATCACCCGCGTTGCTTACAACTGTGCCAAAGCCCAGATGACTGCAGCTCGCGCCAGAGTCAAAAGGGCGGAAGCCAGAATCAGACATTTGGAGCGAAACTGCCAGCCTTCGCCCTCTCCCAGATGGTTGGAAGACTGGGAAGCGGCGCAGGAAGCAATCCGCTTGGAGCTCACACTGCAGGAAGAACGGGCAGCAAACTTTACAACATCTCGTTACTATGCTCAATGGGAACTCCCCACCCGCTTCTTCTTTCAGAAACAGAAAGCCCAGTCAACAGCGCAGGATATTACTGCACTGAAGATTGGCACTACAACCACTTCAGATAAGGAGGAAATCACGCAGGAACTACACCGCTTCTACTCCAGCCTCTTCCATGCCACCCAGGTGGACCCATCGGACATCCAAGACTTCCTGTGGCGGGCTCCAGAGCCGCCCATTGACCCACGGGCTGATGAGGCTCTACTGGCACCTATTTCCATCCAGGAGGTGATGGAAACCCTTCTGAAATCCCCACGGCTTAAAGCCCCAGGCCCAGATGGAATACCCTTCGAGGTGTACCTTCTGGAACCTGCAGTGATAGCCAGAACCCTCCGCGACCTCTTCGCTGCACTCTTGGTGAATGGCGAGGTCCTCCCCAGACTCCAGAGGCTCAATCACGACCCTCATTCACAAGAAGTCAGACCGTGAGAACCTGGCGAACTGGCGCTCCATAGCGTTGATCAACACAGACCACAAGCTCTTCACGAAGCTTCTGGCCAACCGCATCACCAAATGGGTGTCACCTCGCCTCTCCCCATCCCAGCACGGTTTTATTCCGGGGAGGTCGTTATGGGACAACTATAATGACCTTCACGTGACTTTGACTGCTAACTCTCGTAAGGTGAATGGCTTTGTGGCTCTCCTGGATATGGAAAAAGCATATGATCGGGTAGCCTGAAAGTATATTGATGCTTCCCTGGCCCGCTTCCATCTCCTACCCGCAGCTAGGCGCTGGATATCAGCGCTCTATGACCAGCTCCACACCAGAGTCCTGGCGCCAATGGGTTTTACAGTGGCAGTACCAGTTGGACAAGGTCTCCGGCAAGGGGACCCCCTGAGCCCTATCCTTTTTAACATCACCCTTGACCCCCTCTTGGCCTCCTTACAGGACAAGCTAACAGGGATTCTGGTCCCAGGTAAAGCCCCCACACGCACCATGACATTTGCAGATGACACTGCCATTTCATTTGGCTGCCCTGGGGATGTTGCCCTCGCTGCTGTGACCATTGAGAGGTACACCAAGGCGTCTAACGCCATGGTCAACACCTCCAAGACAATAGTTGTAAGGGTTGGCTCCCCCACCTTCCCCCCACCATTTGGTATTGAACCTGAGCGCGGTACCTTCCGTCACCTGGGCGTTCTCACCAACCAACAAGGAGTTGCGCTAAAAGACAATGAGGACTTGCTCCTCGCAGCAGTTAACTCCAGGATTACCAGCTGGAACTGGCGGCACATCACCCCCAGGGTCGAGCTCTGATGGCCAATGTGTTCCTCCTCTCCAAAGTCTGGTTCCTAGCGCACGTCTGCCCATTCACAGATGCCTTTATACGCGGCTCAATGTACTCCTCCGCTGTTGGATTTGGGGCTCAAACCATCCACCAATGGCCCTCTCAACCATTGCCCGACCCTGCAATGAAGGGGGTTTAAGGCTTCTGGATACGCGATCCCACATCACCACAATCTTCCTGAAGTTCCTATGGCCGATTGTCTGCTGGGATGCGACCCCCATGCCCCAATGTGCGCCCGCCCTCCGCCAGTCAGTGTCAGCAGCTCTGGGTCTTCCTAGAGCATCTCTGACCTCATTAGGGGAGTGGCTCACAAACCACCCAGGCCATCGCCTAAAACCATCCTCATCCCCCTACTGGAACCAGGCTCTCCTTGCCCTGAAACGAGTAGGCGCGCGGATCCACCATGCCTTCCCATACAGAAGGGAAGGCCCTGGCCTCAGCCCCCGTCGCCATGCAATTGTGCACAATGGACAAGTTGTCACAACTCGCCTCAACCCCCAAGATCGTCCTCCCATCCGCCCAAGACTCCTTGAGCTCCTCCCTCCCTCCGTGAGATTTGACCTTAAGGAATTGTGGAAGGACGTCTATCACCCCAACCTGTCAGCAAAGGTGTCCAACACCTTATGGAGGATGCTCCACTGTTCATACAGGACAGGGGACCGGACTGGCCCTACCTTCCAGCACTGAAGCTGCCCCCGCTGTGTGGAGCCTATTGACTCCCACCTCCATCGTTTTTTCACCTGTCCAGGTGTCGCCGCATTTTGGCCAAAGGCCCGCGCGCTCCTCCATGCTCAGCCCTGGTCTGGACACCCTGTGCAAGACCTCATGTTCGAGCAGACATTGCCTGGTTGCCACCGACCCCTCCGTGTCCTCGCCTATGCCACAGCCATCTGGAGCATCCATAACTCCTTCCTTCGTGCTGCCTTTGACCAGCAGGTGTGGACCCTTCCACACATGATCACCCACTTTCAGGTACACTTTGAGATGGCCCTGAAGGTCTGCACTATGTCGCCAACCCTCCCCCGCTCAGTTGTCACTGAAGCACAGCTCTGGCGCGCAAACCCCCTGCCTTTCTTGATGCCTCCTCCCTCCCCTTCCCTCGCCTCAGGCTCTTAGGAGCCCAGGCGTAATTCAATAAACATTGATGAATCCCCCTCGGGTTGGGACCATCTAGTACTAAAAAAAGGGATATCCACGAGGTCTCGGCACACTTAGCCAATGAAAAGGGATATCTACAATGATCTTGGCATGCCTAGCCAACAGAAAAGGGATATTGGTTCAATTTTGGGAAATATTCCAGCTGATATCCACGAGTAATACCATAATTAAATCGCTATTTGTATCAGCCACATGTCAGTTACCAAGCCTGACGATTTCCCATGAGTAATTACCCATTTTGAGTCAATTTAATCATTTTCAACTTGTCAGCAATAATCCCAACAAAATTGTAACCATGATTATCATCGGATAGGATCCTATGAGAATTACGATTAACCATTTAATTGGTGATTATTGCCAATGAGACAGAATAATTGATCAACGTCTCAAAGCTTATCAATAAGTTAAATTGAATTAATGAACCAATTATCTTAAATTAATTAAAGTTTAAATAATTTGCAAGCTGGATAATGTGGTCATATAAATTCTCACACATCCCCCCGCTTGACTAGATTATCAGCTAAAAAATGTCTTCATCAAATACTTCCTTCTATGAATGAATCTTATCTAGTCTGAATGAAGAGGATGCCTCTCATTTTTGAGTGATGTCACAAACTGCTTGAATTGTTATCCTTTTCAGTCCAGCTAGATTCAGCCCCCCAAGTCAACTGGATTTGGCAATCCCTTCTTCAGCTCTTCCCGCAATGGTGCCAATTTCTGAAGAGGGGATAGGGTTGGCTGTTTCTTCATTAAATTCATGTTCTTTCATCCCTCATTCTCTTGTCGCTGAGCTCAATTTCAAGGCATTGCTGGATTCAGCTCCCATTGTGCTAAATCCAGTAATTGCTCTTGAGCATAACGAGGCAATTTTTTCTGGCTTAGATCAATCTTTCCTGATTGAGTTGGATCTTCTCCCTAAGTTCCTTTTCTGAATTGGCCAATTTTACAAACTGACTATCTTATCTACCAAATTAACAATTGGTAACAATGAGCACATCAAACTTCTTTATCATGAACTTTGGGGTAAATTGATTGAGGCACTAATTATCTCCTTCACGCCTCATAACCTTGATAGTTTACTTGATTGGGATTCTGCCTCCTTTGCACTCAGATTTGCAGGGCAATTACTTTGTATGTGGGCTACTTCACTCCCCACATCGCCAAATTTTCACCTTTCCTTTCCCTTCTGGTTCCAGGAGGCCTGCAGTCACCACCTTCAAGATGCTGTTCGCTGCCTGCACAATTACTTTGCAACTAGGACTATCCGGTGATATCTTCCCTTAATGGCAATAATTGGTGGTATGGTTTGTCAGCCCCCTGCACATTTCCATTGTTTGTTGTTTTCTCATATGCCAAGTGTCCTTGACGAAGCCCATTGTCAAGCACTCCAGAAACAGCTACTGGCGCCTGTGCCATATTGAGATTACTTGGACTTGTTTGCAGATTGCATAATCTTGCATTACTGTTTTCCTCCCTGATCCAGGGTTTCCCATCTTGCTGAACTAGACATCCCCATTACTCTTCCCATCATTGCATATTCGCAGAATCCACCTTGAGTTTAGAGAACTTGGTTTCTTTTTGCTCTTTCCATAGCAAGTATCCAATCTCAGATTGACTTTGGCAACCTCTTTAATAACATTGTTGTTCAACCTCCCTCCCCCAGAGGCATCAAAGAAGAGCTCGCAATTTGCAACTTGAGGCTTAAAAAATAAAAATAATTTTAAAATCTCTTCTCTTTTTATTATTTATTTTATTTATTATTCTATTATTTTTTTCATTTTTTATTTATTAATTTAATAAAAAAAATTCTTTTTTTACATATATATATATATATTAATAACATTTTTTAAGAAATATACTGTGTACTCTATTAAACACATGACCATTGGATATATTCTTGATTGTGTAGGCATCATTCGCCATTTTTGCAATAACCTCAAACAGTCCCAACCATAATGCATCTAGCTTATTTTGGCAACCAAACCCATGGGTATCACAATAGGCTACTTGTTTTAGTGGGATCCGTCGATGGATGCTACAAATAATTTATTTAAAGTGGGATATTTTACTTTATAATAAAAGTGTAAATTACGCTTTATAAAGTTTTTTATGTTTTATATCATTTTTTATTATTTAAGCAGGGCAAAACCAGGAAAGGTCCCTTCTCAATACTAGGTTTTCCTGTTTAAACTAGTTCAAATTTTGAGACCAGGGGTATTCAAGGCAAAAGAATGTAAAGCTCAGTTATCTAAATTAGGAAATATAGGCTTTTGGCCTATCAGATCGAAGATAAAAATTTTTGGAGGCAGAATCAACCCATGTGGTAACAATTTGCTGAATTGTATCCAATCACCAGCGAGTAAAATCTTTTCACCTTGGCAGTGGTCAGACTCAGATGGTAATGATTGGGTAATTTGGTGGTGGTCAGACTTGGATGGTAATGATTGGCTAATGTTTACCCTATCATCCTTAAGTAAAATCTTTTCATCTCAGTGGTGGTTAGACTCGGATGATATTGATTGGTTAACTTGCACCCAATCATTGACAGGTAAAATCTTTTTGCTTTACAAAGGTTCTGATCCGTGCAAAATTATACTCCTTGAATTCGACCAAGGAGTTGGAGTATCCTATTATTAATTAGTACCTTTTTAAGCCGATTTTTGTGATAAATCATATTATTCCAGTTGTTAGGATTTCACCAAGAATCCACTAAGGTCTTTTCGCTGTGGGTACTCATATTTTTGACATCCACAATATTATCTAAAATTTTGGCAGGTGATGGGCCAATCATAGTAGCAGAATTGGGAACACTAACTCCTACATTCTTTTTCTTAGATCGAAAAAGTGAATGTCCAACATTGCCCCCTCAAGAATGTTGGTAGGGGTGTTGCAGTTATGGTAGTGTAATGCCTTATTATCCACCTGAGAGGTAGAAAGGGGGGTGCAGAGCTTGTTGGCAGCCTGCCCTTCTTTAGTCGCTGTTTTTGTGAGGTTGGTGTACATGAAAGTGTAATCCTTCTTGCTTGGTTCTGTATTGGCTAGGATTAAGGGTACTTTGTAATTGAGTAATGACAATATCCCTTGCTTCATATTGATAATACCATCATATTCAATCATGAACTGTGTACCTTTAAGCATATCATAATCGTTGTTATCTAAAGCCACTGCTGGGGCTGATAGAATAAGCTTCCCAATACAAATGGGAAGGGACAAGTAAGCACCCAGCGTGCGGGTGTTATTAGGACTGGCGGTTCCAAAATCTTGGTTGTACTCCAAGTCATGCGCAAGCTTGATCTTTTTCATCAGCTTGGAGGAGATTACGTTCACTGGGGAGCCTGTATCTAAGATAGCCATCACCCAAACTTTTTGGATAACCACTTCGACCTTTGTAAGTATCCCCCCAAAAGTGGGCAATAGCACTAAGACCTCCCTAAGATGAAAATTGGATGTTAGTTTACATGCAGTCTTGGGGATTTTCTTTGATGGACTTCATGGTGTGGCTATGCTGGATAGGGCATATAAGATGAGACACCACCTCATCTGCATCACTAGAAGTATCAATAATGATTGGTTCCCCCTAAAACTTGGCTGAGATATGTTTCTTAGGGTATAGTGGCTTCATCTACTCCTCCAGCATTTAAGTGATTGGGGACTTCCACCTCAGCAGGTGCTCCAACAACGTAATAGCCAACCTCATCTGTATCCCCCTCAAAATCATCCCCTGGGGTATTTGTAATGTGAGGTAATGGCATTAGTTAATTAAATGAGTTAGGCACATGAGGTTTGTCAGCAATAGGTGTGCCCTTCCCTACTCTGACATTTCTTTTCCCTGCTCCTGTTCCTCGGCGTCAGCTTTCTTTTTCCAGCACATAGCCTCCATGTGGCCAAACTTGTCGCAGTATTCGCACAGAGGGCATTCAGGACGG